>JBAGKO010000003.1:4071329-4082092 GCA_037177275.1 Acacia concinna | reverse complement strand
TATGGGTGCAAGAGAAGAATTTTAATATATTATTTAAAATTCAAATAAAATCCCTACATTATATAAGGGATGAGTTTTTGTGTTACGGTCTTTTACGTTTACGACTTTATATGTTTCACCGTAACAACAAAAATTCTCTCTAGGCATCTCTTCCTTATACGTGATTAGAGTCCGAATTGGTGCTCCGATCTTGGGTGGGTACTCAGCGAATCGTTTGGATTCTAGGTACGCCCAAAATTCTACAATGAGGATGTTGATGTTGAAAATAACAAACTTCTTTGGCTTCCTCTAGAGCCAGAAGCTGAAGAAGATGATCAAGAAGCTTGTTTATTCGATGATGGTGATGGTGATGGTGATGTAAATGTCACAGGGGAGTATGGGTACTCAAGTTCTTCAAGTAGGGATAGGCTAAGTGAAGAGTGCTAAGTGAAGAGTACAAGAAAGCCCTGAAGAATGTAGTTAGTTGACATTTTAATGTTATGATAACTCAGATTTTACAGGTTGAGAACCTATCTGTTGAAGACAATGACAAGAATAATTGGTTGGAGATTATTACATCTCTGTCATGGGAGGCTGCTTCTCTACTTAAACCAGATATAAGCCAAGGTGGAGGAATTGATCCTTGGGGATGTGTGAAAGTGAAATGCATGATAAGTGGAAGTCGCTGCGAAAGGTGAACGCTACAATCTAGTATGATTTTCCATGTTTAATTCCACTTAGTGATGTTTCATGTACTTCTAAGTCCTAAGAAGGTGTTTGGATTAACTTAAAGTGATTTTGCATTGTGTGTGATAAATATGTGAAAGTAGCTTTTGTTTTGTGAAAGCACATAAGAGCTTTTTTTAAAAGTGATTATCATATGGGGGTCTGCCAAACAAACGCATGTGGACCTGTTTGTTGTAGTTTTAAAAAAGTGATTTTAAGTAAGCTAAATATTAAACAACCATCACTTGATTAGCTTGAAAAAATATCTTTTCAGCTTATGTTGATGAGCTACTAGGTTGAGCTTTTTAAAACAAAGTTCTTAAAAAGTGTCTTTTATGTCCTTTATTTTATGAGTTGAACTAACAACCATCATCATTTAAATAATTTGAAAATCATTTTTTTAAGCTAAACAAGCATACCCTCAATGTTCACTAGCTCTTACCAAAGTTGCATTATAATGTGGTGATAGATTATTAGACTGTACTATGGATCAAAATGAACTCTCATTTTGTTTTTGTCTCATTTCTCTTTCACCTTTCTGGTTGGATCTTATATTCTTCCAGTGTTATGATAGTTCACCGTCTTGTTAGTTTAGTCTGCCGAGTGGTCAGCAGTGCATACACTGATATGTACGCAGCTTTACACAGATTTGAGTTTAATGTTGATGGGATTTTCTTCATGTTATCGAGGAAATGGACCATCTCAAGATGGCAATGGCCAAAAATAGCCGCGCAAAATCCTGTTGTCCCTTTGGTAGAGAAATCAGTTCCTCAATATGCACAAGAATATCCTCTTGAGAAAAACATATCTCTGGTTTTCAATGTCAAGAGGCTACTTTTGAAGCGTACAGCGCTCTTTGCAGGTGCTCAAATAGTGCCTTCAATTGATCATCTGTCTTCCCCAAAGTTGGGCTACTGTGAGAGTTTCATGTAAAGAAGCTTCTTGAAGGTCATGGTAATGCTAGTCTGGACAGGAAGAACAATGTGAAGACATTGATGTTTTTTGAAGGCTCTCCAAAACCATTGGGTTGCACAGTAAGTCCTATATATGGATTATTGCAATATGATCTTACAAACAAGTAGGATAATTTGTAGGCAATGTTCACTGACATCACTAATTTCTGCACTGGCAGATTTTACGAAGTGGCGCTGATAAAGATGAATTGAAGAAGGTAAAGCGTGTGGTTCAGTATGGATTTCTTGCTGCTTACCATTTGGTTCTGGAAACATCTTTTATTGCTGATGAAGGAGCCTCCCTGCCAGAACTTCTACTGAAAAGTCCTATAACTGTGGTACTCCTCAAGTCGCTGGAGAAACTTGAAGTCTGCAAGGGCCAACTAAGTAATTCAGATCTTTTATCTCCAGAAGATGATCAAAACCATCCCAAGGGGCAAGATATCATGAATGAAGAGCCAGTACCTCTAAAAGGAGAGTTTTCTTCATCACTTTCTAACCATCCAAGCAGTTCATTGTCCATGTCCTCCCTGTATGTTTGGAAGGGAACTGAATGTGAGAAGTCCCATCTATTACAAATTAAATATTATGGCAAATTTGATAAACTCTTGGGTAGTTTTCTGCAGGGCCATTTATTTGATCAGGTTAGTTTGAAGTCCTTGGATAATTGTGAATGTCTTTGCAATTAGATTTTAATTAATGCAATCATTCTGAAACATGGTAATTAAGAGCTATAGATGCAGATATTGTTAGATGCCTTCAGAAGTACGTGTTACACTCATCATCAGGGAACCCTCACCGTATCAGTTAGAAAATTACCCATAACTCCACCTGGTGAAAGGGAGGGAAAGATATGGATGTGGCACCGATGCTTACGGTGTCCAAGAGTTAATGGTTATCCTACTGCTACACAGAGAATAATAATGTCTGATGCTACTTTGGGTTTATCATTTGCGAATTTCTTGGAACTCAGTTTCTCAAACTATGTAGTAGCAAGCTGTGGCCACTCTCTACACAGAGATAGTAGTCTTAGTTTTAATGGGTGATTACCATCTTCTTTCTCATATATGAAGTATACCAGTATGTGGCCCAAGTTTAAGCTTTTTAAACAAGTATAAAGTATGTGGCTTTTGTGAATAACCAATGTTTGGACTGAAAAGATCCCTTTTGGTTAGCGATTTTCCTGATTGAAAGTTTAATAGATGCTGTCTTTGGTAACCATTTTAGAGCTCCATCTAGGTTTGGTACATCTTTGTGTAAAACAATTCTTTCTTGTCTTATTATGGCCATTGAAGAGTACAAATTTTATGTAGCTTAAGTGTATATTCAAATGATGGGATTCATTAGTTCAGTAAACTCATACTCTTTGTGCTGTGATTTTCCGTGAGAAGATTTGGGAATATGGTTGCTTGTTTTCGGTATGATTCAATTGACCAACAACAAGTGGTTTTTGACAATGGGATTCAGGAGTGGATTCAGAAAGAAACAGATGAGGTTCCAATATGAACTGTCTTAGATCTTTAAAATGGTTGTGATAGGCAGAGCATTTATTTTCTGAAGTGCTGAATGATCATAGTCAAATTGGAGAAAACACTCTTATGTAATACCAAATGGGCATAACAGAATTTAAACAGCAAAAAGAAACAATCAGGCAATGTGGTAAAATACTGTCAAAAAATCACAAAATAGATTATGGTTCTAACGTCTAAGTTTTATTTGGTTGATACTGAAACCTCTTATCATTTTGGGATTCTATCTTACTATGCTATCCGTATTTTTTGCCATCTGCAATATTATCCCAGCATTTCAAATTTATAGAGGTTTTATTCAATTGTTTTCTAATTAAGGACACTGTTAGTTTCCCAATCTTTTGTGTGGGACCACCGCCTTGGCCATGCAGCCAAGTTAGTTGATACCAGCAAGGAGAGGAACATTACTGAAAAGTGAAAACCAGACTAGTGATGCCCTTGTGCTAGAAAGAAGCCACAATGGTGGTCACTCTAGAATTTTTTATGTTGTTTTAAAATGTTGCGGATTGGATGAATATGAATGAATCCTTCATATTGCAACAAAATTGTGATTTACTTTAGTTTGAGGTTACTTTCCTTACGTAAATTCTTAAACCATACACCTCTTGTCATATTTTAAAGGTCAAGAGACAATAATTTTTTTTATAAGTCTCATAATTGAAATTTTCATTTGAATGTACTACAATTTTATCATTCATGTATTATTATGCGGGCTTTGCTCTCATTTGATACAGTGTATATTAAATAAACTAAAGCTGAAGAGTTGTTAATTTTTTTCCTTAGAAAAAAGTTTATAAGGTTTAAAGTTTTTCTTTATTTTGGGGAAACATGCTAGAAGTGAATTATAAATAAGACTAAAGAGGAGAGGAGTAGAGTTCTTTTTCCCCTTTCCTTTTCTTTATGGTTTAATGGCATTGCCATTATAAACTTGCACGCAAAATAACTTATCTTAACCAACTTAGAGCCACTTACTATTCTATTATTATTTACTCCCTCCGTCCTAAAATATAAAAGAAATTTAATTGAATCTTGTGATTCGAAGTGGCAGTTAAAAATAATAAGTATGTCAGAATTATTACTCATTTTTACTAAAATATCCTTATTAATGAGGAGATATTAAATAAAAGAAAGAAATACCTTTATTAAACTTCATCACTCTCTCTCCTCTTACCTCTCTCTTCTCTCATCAGGAATAATAAATTTTATGGTCAACACAAACATTAATACATTAGTATTAAATAAGGGTAAAACTAAAAAAAAAAAAGAATTAAAGGACAAGACATTCCTGAAATATTTCTTATATTTTGGGACAAAGAGAGTATAATTTCTTCTTGCCAGTGTCACCCTATTTTTCATTAAGCAGTTGGCATCTTAGAACTAAGAACGATATATATCAAGTTTTAGATCCCCTTTTTTGTCTTAAGCAGTTAACAATAAGTTTTGGAACAAGAATGCTAATATAGAATGTTTATATTGATGAAGCTGTTATAGCATTGAAGTTGTTGTCCCTTCCACATTGAAATTTCGTAGCCTTTTCTTGCCAAATATAAAAAATAAAGGGATTACTATAAGAACATGGGAAGGGGAATGCTATATATAGATCATGTCTTGAATTATAGTCCTAGCTCGTCAACATTTCCCATGCATGGCAATTAGACCATTTCCTATGAACAAATTAGAATCAAGTCAAACCTTTAACACAACCCACCCCTTGAAGTTGCAACCCAAATCCTAATTAGCTTCTCACAACAATAGCAGGCATTTGGGATGCAGGGGTGTGTGTGTGTGTAATCATCCTGACTTAAGCCACCATTAATTGCGGTCTTGAACACTTCCCGTGCATCTTTGTACAAAATGGTTGTTTACTACTTCTTTGATTCTATTTAGAAAGTAGAGCAAAGAGTGAGTGTGCATGTTTTGGTTCTATATAGAAGACACATTATTAAATTTTTTATATGTATATACAATTTTGCCCTTCATTTTATATTACATGGAATATTATTTACTTGGGAAGTGTGAAATTAAACAAGGTGAAGTTGGAAAATTGTTGTTGACTTTTAAAGCATAATTAATGAAACAAGCTAAAAGTGACTTATAAAAAAAAAATTAACATCTAAAGGAGTAGCTCCATACCATGGTATTATGGAAAACAACATTATTTACATAATCTAATGATACACATAAGTATTTTGAGCCAATGATGTAATATATATTATAATGAAGTAACTTATTTAGCTTCATTGATATATCTCAATTAAGAAAAAAAAAATGCCCAAATTAAAAATTGCACCATATGGTAAGGATTGAGATAGTAATATACAAATCACTACATATTCAACTTTTTCAATAAAAGACGCATAGTTTAATTGTATGAATAGAAAGATATAATTACTAAGAAAAATACTTAATTTAAGTTTTTTAGATTTATTTTGTCATATTCTTCAATCACATATGGCCGTATATCCTATGTTTAAATTATTATAATTTAATTATAACTCAAATACAGTAAATAAAATATATAATCATATATGATTAAATAATCTAAGAAAATGGATATAAGCGCTGTTATAGTCCAATCACTATAATTAATATTATAGTGTACCACAAATAGATGCCATAAATAGTATCTGTCCCATGATATGATAGCATTTCTTTGAAGTGCATATAATAATAAAGCAAGCCTGCCTGCCTCTCTACACTCTGCAGTCTCCCATTTCTGCTTCCAGTCTCTCTACCATGAATCCCTCCCACCATGACTGCTTTCCAGCTTCGTCTTTCTCAGCTTCTTCACATAGGGTACATTTCATTTCTTTTACTTCAATCGTTTAGTGCCTTTGAATTTTAACCTTCGTTCATGTTTCTTTTTTCTGATTCAGGAATCACCATTGCCAGGGAATACCAGCTTGTTCCTCAAAAATGCAGAGCCAATCCCTGACCCGCTCTGTAAGCTTCATCTCCAAGAAACCTCAGAGTTCGCGAACTCTTTTCCTGTGTCACACAAAAACAAAGGTTCTAAAACAAGAGTAGAAGCTCCTTCAACCCCAGGAAGACCCATCTTTGGCTTCAGAAAGAGCAAATTCTCTTCCAAATGGCAAGATGCAGAGAAATGGGTTGTTGGCAGCCATGGCTCCCCTGGCTGTACAACCAAGATATCATCATCATCTTCGTCGTCCTCCAAGATTAGAACATCATGTGACAATGTCTACATGGTAAGCAACACTGCTGAGGATTTCTCGGAGAAGCTGAGGTCCACACATGAAAAGGTGTTCAGAGATGTCCCAGGCTTTCAACTTCCTCCTCCAACTTTGGACCACCATAAGGACCCTTCCCCAACAGACATGGTGCTACAAGGTAGGATCCCCTGTTTCCTGTAACTGACTTTTCTCACTTTATGCTTTCTCACAAAAGCTCTGACTTTTGGTTCGTTAAATTGCCATAAAGACTTCAACTTTACAAGATTTGGTTGCTGAAATTGAAGCCACAAAGAGTTAAATACTGTCTTCCTTTTTTATAATAAACTTTACCGTTATAGTGAGATGCTTGTTTCAGAGTCTTCTGCTCATTCTTGAAGTTCATTTGAAGTTGAATAATGTAATTGAATTAATTTAAAAATTCATGCCATGTTTGATATACATACAGATAAGTTTACAGACAAGAAAGGGTCAAATTTTCTTAAATTCAGAGACATTGGGACAGAGATGACTCCTCTAGGAAGCTACAGAACCTCAAGGTGTCACACACCATCAAAGAGCTTATCTCCTGCTCGCCATAACACTCCTGCAAATAGGTCTGCTCCAATTACCAACATTAACTGTTGTGCTAGCGACCTTATGCAGCTAAACGAGTGTCATTTTGCCAAGCTGAAACTAGCAACAAAGTTCGATTCTATTGGGTCAAATTGGAGCTCAAGGCAGGAGGAAGAAGAAGAAGCTTCAAAGAGCTTGAGACATCATGCTTACCAAACCCAGAAAGATGATTCAGACTCCATGGCTTCTGCTTGGGAAGAAGAGGAAAAGACCAAAGCTTGTCTCAGGTAATTAAACCTTCAAAGTAATTAGTGAAATACCAAGTAAACTTGATCATTTTCTTAGACTAATTCTAACTAAACTTGCCAATTTACCAAAGTGACAGTTTATTTTTTTTAAAAGGTATGCTTTTTAATTTGGGGTGACATGTATGGTCCGCACTTAATTGTGTTTTGAAAGTGCAGATATCAGATTGAAGAAGGGAAAATCCGGGCTTGGGTAAATCTCCAAAGAGCTAAGGCAGAAGCTGAATCAAAAAAGCTCGAGGTACCTTTTATTCTCTTCATTTCTCTTCCCAATACTCAAGGAATGATCAAATTTCATATTTTAATTTCATCCCTTAAATTAGCTTTGAATGCTGTGGTTGGTGGCATATAGGTGAAAATACAGAGGATGAGATGGAAGCAGGAAGAGAAAGTGATGAAGAGAATGGAAGTGGTTAAGAGGAAAGCAGAAGAATGGAGAGAGGAAGCAAGAGAGAAGCACGTGATGGAGAAGGCAAATGAAGAATCTCATCAAAAGCTGTTGAAGAATCCATTTTCAAGTTATGCTACTTCGTGTGCTTGCTTTTCATACACTAGCATGATGGAGTAAAACTCTGGCACAAATCATTCTTTAAATATCCCTCATAAGCTTTTCCAATGTTTTATGTCTCTCTCTCCCTCTATGTCAAGTAATTATGATAAGAAATCAACTAATTCCTTCTTTTTTTTTTGATAAATAAGAAATCAACTAATTCCAAAATACTTAGTTTCATCTATTTATAAAGCACTTCAAAAATATTTTATTAGAACCAAAAAATATCTTCAACATCATTAACCATGTCTTAAAATTTAATAATTTTCTATTTTTATCCGATTGAAGGTATACTTTTCTCCAAGAGTACAAAGTCAAATTTACCCCTAATTATGTATATTTAAAAACTTAGTTAAGTTAGTTATTTATAACAATGTATGTTGATCTCTTCTAAATACCCTCTTTAATTATATGTGCTAAAACTACCCATTGATGGGAATCCCTTTAAACTGTATAATTGATAGAAATACTTTAAGAAAAAAATATATATAGTTGTGAGACAAAATATGGATTGGAGTTTTATATATTTAAGACCAAAGAGATTATGACACAAATTATCCATGTAGTGACTAGTCTGTTGTAAGTTCATTATTCAAAATGGAATTGATGGCTTAATTGTACATTAATTATGTTAATAATTAATCCATAGCGTAAGTACTTGATACTAATATAATATAATATAACGTTCATCACAAACATGAGAAAAATAAAAATTAGGAACAATGATCTCATCTATTCTATGTAATAATGTAAAATTCGACATGATAAAATTTATAACAAGTTTTGTGCTATTTTTATGCCGTGAATCTGTACAGTTATCTCAAAGCTCATAATGCACCTTCTAGTCTTGGGAACAATATGAAAAAGGTGTGCATACCAGCAGGAACTAGATCTAACCGAAGAGGTTAGGTGCTCAAAATTTAATACCCAACCTCACTTACAATGGGATTACATATACCAGGAAGATAACAATGATAACAAAAAGGTGTAAAGGACATGTATGATCAAACAATTCAGATTTATCATGCAGTGTCAATTTCCAATCTAGGCAATCCATGATAATCGCCATAGTAGTGCTCCTCAGGTAATAACTAGTACATGATAAGAAAGAATTTTCATTTGAATTTACAATTTCACTCTTTATTTATTATTATATTAAAGTAACTTTATTGTATATAGGATTAGAGGAATGCAATGTTGAAGGGTTAAATGTTTGGGGCAGGACGCCAGTAGAAAGAAAACAGAGTAACTAATAATTTGAAGGCTATTGAGAGAGTTCAGAAAGACAAATCACAGAAGGTTGGGTGAAAGTAGGGGGTGTTTGGGTAAGAAAGCAAATAATTTAAGTAACTTTTATTATTTGGGAGCTTGTTTTGTGTAGGAGCTTTTTTTAAAAAATAACTTGTTTCTATAAGTTAGTTTAAGTGATTTATTGAAAAAGTCACTTCTTCTACTATAAATTTAAATACAGGTCATTTTTCCTATTTTAAATAAGTCACTTCTCCTACTACAATCTAAACAAAAATAAATTTTGATAAATAACTTTCTGTTTTTTTTTAAGTTACGTTTTTTTAAATAATTTATCACTTCTGACATCTCAATTTAAACAGCCCCTGACTATGTATGGCTGGCGGGCAGTTGAAGAGGAGAGTCCCACCCACTTTTGTAGACATGCGAGTTTGCGTGAAGATACAAAACATGGGTGACACTGACAAAGCAGATTATCAGAGAGAACAAAAGTGAAGCTCAAGTTTAACTGCTTTTGCCTATTCAGAATCTTTCTCTTGTTTTGTTTGATCTTTTTCATACTGTTCTCTTCCACTTTCAACCTCATCACTGCACGCCTTTCCACATGCATGCTATTCTGATTTATTACACAGTTCTTTTATTTCAGAAACCCAAATGTGTCAATCTGTGTCTCTGTCAAAATACTGTTTTCGAATTTTGATCAAACTCTCCTCAAATTCTCGGAGGAGGGAGTGAGGTTTTGTTTAGATTTTTTTTTCTTTTGGGAAACTTACGTTTCATTCTGACTAATAGGAAATACAATTGTGATATGTATTTGTAAAAAAGTTTTGTAGACTTTTTTTATAATTAATTTTATATTAAAATAATAATTTCTCTCCTCCTGATTGACGTCAGTCACTCACTCTCTCTCTCACTCAAATTATAGTTGTCAATGGCTTTATATGAAGTTATCAATAGTAGAGCATGAAGTTGTCAATGACTTAGATTGAGTTGTCAATAGAAAGTGTATATCTTTCGCTCTCTCTCTCTCTCTTTTGTAAATAACATTAGAAATACTCCATCCGGTTCACAATATAAAGCACTTCAACTAATTCACGGAAAATAAGAAAGGGTTGTTAACTCATTTAATGTCATAAATTGCAACTTTTTTTCACTTTTACCCGTTACTGGATAATGTGTTTGAAATTTAAATGAATGGGCAAATTGGAAATGAGCATTAATTACAAGGATAAAATTGAAAAATTAACATTAATTATATTATAAGTGTCACATATTATGGACCAACCATTCTTCTAAAAGTACCTGATATGATGGAGTGGAGAGAGTGCGTGTGTTTCTATTGACAACTAATGTAAGTCATTGACAAATATAACTTCAGAGTGAAGTTATAGTTGTCAATGGCTTACATTGAATTGTCAATGTGTCAATAATTAATATTGAGTTGTCAATAGCAAAACACTGAGTTGTCAATGGATTACATTGAGTTGTCAACAAAAAGTGCATCTCATTCTCACTCTCTTTAAATGCCATTAGAAATCGTGTGTTTCTATTGATAACTCAATGTAAGTCATTGACAATTCAGTGTCCTCCCATTGACAACTCAATGTAAGTCATTGACAATTCAGTGTCCTCCCATTGACAACTCAATGCAAGTCATTGACAATTCAGTGTCCTCCCATTGACAACTCAATGCAAGTCATTGACAATTCAGTGTCCTCCCATTGACA
>JBAGKO010000003.1:3969940-3986957 GCA_037177275.1 Acacia concinna | reverse complement strand
TTTGTTAAAGGTTTTGGCAAAACTGAGGACGTGATTTTGGTTAATTACTAACCCCCCCCCCCCAAAAAAAAAAAAAAACACACACACACACACACACAAGTTTTAGCAATGTGCAGCATTCATAAGCTATGATTAAAGTGGCTAAATGAATATGCAAAATAGAGACAGAAGTGTTCAGTTGTTGAATTAACTTGGAACAAAAGAATATATAGAAGAGTCTCAAACACCAGATCGAGATACGTTTGGACATTCTCTTTAATTTGAATTTTTTTAAAGAAATTACTCTCTCCGGAGTCCGGTCCCATATATAAGATCCTACCCGTTGATACTACAGAATTTAATGAAACATTCACGACACATATACAGAAATACCCTTCCCTTTTACTCTTGGCTTTTCCATCCCTCGCCTCTCTCTCCCAAATTAACTGTAAATATATACAAGGGTTGTTTTGTAAAGTTGTTAAAATTTTTCTACATTTAACTATTGTTAACTAATTTTCTTAATTTCATACAAGTTACTCATAGTGTCTCATAAAAAGGACGGATAAGGGGTATATATAAAGACAGTTTGACACTACTTATGTTATCTTAAAACTTTTAAAAGCATTATATTCCACAAAAAGTCTCTTGCAAATATCAAATATCACTGTATAATTGACGAAATAACAGTTGATCCTTTGGAATGTTGTTTCTTAAGTTCTGTTTCAATTAGATGCAGTGAAAATTGATATGGAAGAAAGAATAACAAGAAATGTTTACATATACATGCATTTGCACAAACTCTGAGCATCAGTCGGATTATTTATAATTTATAAACTGTACAACTTAAATGCTGCTTTAATCCCCAATTGGAGGGTTGAATATAGTTCTAAACATAATACCTCAATCCACCTTCTCCCTTGTATTTATCTTTTTTTTTTTTTAAACTAAACTATCCCTATTGATTGCATATATTATTTAAGGGAGTTTGCATCAAAGGTAGCTTTAATATAAAATGATTTAAGAGAGTACTGTAAGGCGACCAACACACTTTTTATAATAACCAATCTGACTAATTTCTTAATCTACCTAAATTAGTTAAATAGATCTTACTCCTTCCGTTCCTATTTATAAGACCCTTTTGGAGAATCTTAAGAAAGCTAATTACATTACTTAATAATATCATATGTCATGTTTTATTACATTATATAGTAGTTCATAAGTCAAACAATATAATTTGAAGAAAAATGACAAACTTTAATGTCTTAAAGTAATGTAATTACATTTCTTAAAATTTTTTTAAGATTCTCCAAAAATATCTTATAAATATAAAATAGGAAGGGAGGCAGTATGGAATATGGTTGCTATAAGCGGTGTTTGATGTGAGGGGAGAGGAGAGGAGAGAAGGGAAGGAGAAATAAAAATTTTAGAAGTTAAATTTAAAGAAATTGAAAAAGTGAAATTATAAAATTTTAATAAAAAAAATATAACATAAACAAGTATAAAAATAATTTAAATTTTTAATCACACTTCTTTAATCTTTTAAAATTCAGCTTATAAAAATTTCTCCATCATTTTAAATCACTCGTACCAAATAAATCTTAAAAAAAATCCAAATATATACTGGTGAAAAAAAAAAGATGAAGAAGATTCAAATATTTGTCCTTTTATCTTTAATATGAATTTTTTTGACAAAATTTTGAAAAAATACCTTAAAATTTTGAAAATTTTAAATAATTAATTTCCATTAGAATGAACTGTTAATTGTTAATGGAATAAAACTGATTTGAGATTTAATTCTTGGAAGGTGTTTTTCTGAAAATTTTCCAATTTTTTAGCAAAGAATATGAATTTTTTAAAAAATTACTGTAAAACATATGAACTCTAATAAGTCACCCATATTATTTTTTAAGAATTCGCACGATACACAGTCTCTAGAGGACGACTTTGCACCAACTGTCCTTAAAAACAATTTTGTAATTAGTAGTATAAAATTTAGAAAAATTAAAATAAAGGATCTAAATAAAATAATATTTATTATGAAGGACCATAAAAATTGTAATTGCTTAGAATGACCAAACATAATAATATAAATCCAAAATTACTAAATTGCACTTAATCAAATTTTTTATGTTGCCTCTTATATTCATAATTAAAAAATAATTAAAATTATAAATAAAACTTCCCATCATCCTCATAGTATCTTTTTTAATTTTTTTACCAAGTTTTATATTTATGTAAAATGGATATATTATTTAATTAACAATGGTTCAAACTCATGTTCTTTTTATCTATATTTTTCAACAAGTTTAATATTCATATAATCAATATATAGTTTAATTAATCAATATATCATCACGTTACCAGATTTATTAAGTATCAACATTGAAATCAATTAAACTTTTTTTAGAAAAACCAAAACCAAACTCATTTATTTTTTTAGGATATAATAAATTATTTATAATTTTTAATTATTAACATCAAATGAATTTTCTACCAACATAAATTTATTTTAAAATAAAAATAAATCATATAAACATCATTGGTTTAACATATTTAATAAATTATAAAAGAGCCTGAGTTATATTAAAATTATGTAATTACATTTTTAATTGAATATTTTGTTGATTTTAAAAAATTACAATTTTGACAACATTGAAGAATGAGTCATTTTTTCAAAGATATCCAAGCAAGTAGTAAAATAAAAATTGAGAAAACTTTTATTTAATTTAGTAAACTTTATATTTATTTGTATTAGTTATAAAAATATAATGTGGGAGAGAATGTAGGAGGGAATGCCAAAGATTTCATGAGGGGTATTAGTATTTTTAATTTTTATATTTTGGTATTTAATCCTTCTAAATAATTACATTTTTTGTGGTCCTTTTTAATAAATATCTCTTTTTCCATATACTTCCCCTAAAATTTAACTCAAATAGAGGAAAAGAGGGATGATAGCTACCATTAAACGAATAAATAAATACATTTTAAAATTTAAACGCACTTGTTGCCATAATTTGGGGTTTAACTCGATCCACAAAGTCAAAATCTTTGCTTCCAGTCTTGGACAGAATCATTGTTGCATCTTATATATATATATAAAAGGAATCATTATTTGATCTACGATTCATTATAGCCATTCATGCCATTTTAACTTTTTCTATCTTTTCAATTTTCGGCCCAAAAAAAGTTTATATATTTACAGGAAAGAAAACTGATACACTAACTACAAGATTGATTTAAACACACTTTAAATAAATATAATTTGTGTTTCAAGTATATAAAATATTTGTGTGCAATTTGAGTTTGTCGCGTTTTTATGAACTTAATGTAGTCCTGGCTTTTCACTATGATCCCGTCGAAAAAAAATATTTATTTTGATTAATTATGTGAACTCATTGGATTACAAAACAAGAGTGGAATATAAATTTTAAAAAATCAATATTTAAATACTTATTGTACAAAAAATGGCACTGACGGTTCTCAGCATTAAACCTAGTTAGGATTTTACTTTAATCTTAAATATAAAACGTTATTCTATTTTATTTATCAAATTTATATTTTTCCCCCCAAATATGTTTATTAGTTACAAATATTAAGTAAGTTTCCATATCAAACATTCAAAGACGATTCAATGCAAGTGATTAGATATAATTTTTTTTTGAGAAAAAAAATCTAATACATGATTTTTTTCAAAACTAATTTAATTAATTTTCACTTAGTTGAACTTATGTTTAGTTCTAAAAGTTTAGTGCCATGCATTTTTTGTACAAGCCTCTCTCTCTCTCTCCCCCTATTAATTTTAAAGTGATGGTTACCTAGTACTTCTAGGCTTTAATATATATTCTTCAGAGGTAAAATATAAGGAGGAAGGCTCAAATATAATTCGTTAAAGCTATAAATTTGATACACGAATGAATTAAAGAATTAAAGTTTGTTCGAAAAAATTAAAGAATTAAATAAGAATATTCACTCTTAATATCAGCCTCAAAACTTGGCTTTTGATAAAGCTGCAATTATGACCAATGAAGCACATGTCTCCGGGCTGTTCCAGTTTAGATCTTACTCCGTATATAAATATTTTGAATTTAAAGAGACTAAAATACTAAACAATGTAGGAAAAATGCTTTTAAGATACAACTGAATTATTCAAATTTTAAATGGGTCATTAAACTTAACAAATCTTAAATTAGCGTGGATGTTCTAAAACGAGACTATAAGTTTTGTAAACTTACAAGCCGAATCGGAGGGTAATAAAAAGTGGGTTTTTTTTTTAATTCTATTTCTTTTTAAATAACCAAGCCATGCGGAATCTATAGTTTGTAATTTGTATGCTTTTTATAAAGTGACAAGTCTAGTCTAGTGGCGGTGGCAGAAAAGGCTGGGTCAGAAACTAATTTAGATAAGGTCAAAATATTCCTTCCCCTCTTCCTTTTATTTAACAGATTTTTCACTCTGCTGCATATTAAAAATAACCCTAAATAGCAAACGGAGGTTGTAAGCCCAAATATTGCTGTCGATACCAGGGCTTTATTGGAATATGAGGGTTTTATTGGTAAACGATTTTTAAATATCTTTTTAAATATTCTTTAAGTGGAAAGGTATACTTTAATCTTTTTATATATTTCGGCGTGGTTATCTAGCAAATTTATAGAGTCCTAAAACAAAATTTATGTCAGGTCAAAAAAAGAAATTTATGGCAAAATATATATTTTCATGACATAAATAACATAAATTTTTTATAACATAGACAGGGAGTAAGCACAAAACAAATTACATGTTATTTAATGTTATATATATTAGTTATTTATAATAAATATATGGGCGCTTTCCTAAAATACCATCTTTTATCATGACTACCCTTAGATGTAGAAAAAATTATAAGTTTTGGAGATAAAATAAATTGAGTACTATACTATAACCAAATTCAATACCCAACTAACTCTTCTATTAATAACCAAATGTAATTATATGGACCTTTTGGAGAATATTAAGAAAGTTCTAAGAAATATAATTATATTACTTTAATTTATTAAAATTTGTCGTTTTTCTTTAAATTATATTGTTTAACTTATGAACTAATATATAATGTTATAAAACATAATATATGATATGATTAAGTAATATAATTAGTTTTTTTTAAGACTTTCTTATAATTCTTTAAAATATTCTTATAATTAGGATCGGATGGAGTATTCTTTTTTTTTTTTTTGGCTAGGCACATATATTCTTCTATTTGAGACAATCATGTTTGAGACATTGTTAGATATTAGGTGTGAACATTGTTTTCAAAGAAAATTCAAACACTGGTCTACCATTGGACTTAGGAATGCAAGCTAACAAATGAGTTGCGGGCTAGCCTAAGTGGATTGTAGCCGGTATAACGCCAATCCTAAACCACAGGGGCTTTTTGGCGGCCCATCCCACAGCCCGCAAAATATTTTTGTTTTTTTCCTTAAAAAAGAGGAACAGGATCTTGTTAAAGAAGGATCCAACCCAATGTACTCTGTGAGTCCTATTTTTTTTAGTGATATAAAAGGGGCAGACCCATTTACACTCCCTTTGTCTTCTTCTTTTTTTTTTTTACATATATAACAGGGTTGAGCCCATTATAGCCCTTTTTGATTGGCACGCCAAATTATTGCAAAAAAATAATAAATTGCGGGCCAACCCACATTAGCACGCAGGGGTTGTGCTTGCAAATTTTCCAACTCTAACCATATCCCAATCTGTGAGGCAATAGGTTAGACTTGTTTTATCGGCTTTATTCACCACATTTTGAGGGGTTAGCCTTTTCTGCTAGACCCAACCTGTATTAGTAGTAAGTATTATTCAATTCAAGAAAACAATAGTTAGTAGTTATTCTTTTAGGGTTAACATCATAGTGCCCCACTCTTGAGCCCCATCAACCCCTCACAATTTCAAAATACGTCGAGAGGCGAAGGTCTCTGTTTGGGAACCTCTTAAAATGATTTTTCTAAACACTTTTCCATGAGTCATGACAAACTTCCTCTACACACTTATCTTATAAATGGCAAAAACACTTCTAAAGAGTTAAAACAAATCTCTACTTAATCAATAAAGAAAGCCCACACAAGAATCCAATTCTAGCCCATACCACTCAAGCCCAATAGCAGAAGATTAGAGATAACAAAGGAATATATGTCGGCCCTGGGAATTTATGGGCTATTTTTCTAGTTAGTAGTTACTCTCTTTTGCCAGTCTAGTTAGTAGTTGCTACTTACTACTATTTACTACTCTCCTTGTTTCGTTATCCAACTCTGGTTCGTCCTTCTCTTCTTGTGGATGTGTCGTGTGCGTGGCTCCTCCTGCGTCGTGCATTTCTTTCGCCATTAACTGGCGGAGCCTTCTCTGCCCGTGGTTGATTCGTTATCGCTTTCACTGCATCAACTTCTTCTGGAGTGACTCAATTCTGAGAGTCACTCTAGTTCAACACTTCAAGAACAGATTCCGAAAGGGACGTAACTTAGATGCTGTCTCCTCTAAGTTATGCTCTCTTCATGTCTGTGTAGATTGCTGAATGAGTTCCCATGCCTCTGTTCGGTACACTTCTGACTGTACTGCTCCCTTTTCTTTTCTTTTTTCTGGTCTTTGCTTGTCGGGCTTATTCTTTCCTTCTTTGGTATTGTCTTGCATTTCTTTTTTGTACTTGTGTTTATGTGTTCTCTAACTAACTGTCGAGGATTTCAGCAAGGCTTGACTGTAAATTGAAGACCCAGTTGTACC
This sequence comes from Acacia concinna, assembly GCA_037177275.1. Classification (NCBI taxonomy): domain Eukaryota; kingdom Viridiplantae; phylum Streptophyta; class Magnoliopsida; order Fabales; family Fabaceae; genus Acacia; species Acacia concinna. The sequence continues at coordinate 3,980,231 of JBAGKO010000003.1, read as the reverse complement.
AGTCATTTGAATATTTCGTATGGTTCCGGAGGCTTCCACTACCCTTGAATTCGGCTTACTTTAATTTCAGAGTCATTATTTTTGTGTTTTTTTTATTCTGGCAGATAATGATAATATTCATTGTTGATTTTTTTTCCCTTTTGAATTTTGTGACCAGAGATTGCAAATGTGCAGTCCTACTTCCACTATGCTTCGTGTTCACTCAGGGCTCAAAAGCTATTTCATGGTAAAAAAGCTTCAATTTCCTTTACCTACGGTGAAGAGCTGAGACTTCCTTGTGCTTGGAAATCTTTGGAAAAGCTTAAAAAGGTGAGATTCAATGAGGGACGTGGTGATCTGCAGAGGGGTAGACTGTTGATTAAGGCGGTTGCTACTCTTGAACCAAAAAGGTTGGCTGCAGATCAAGATAAATGTTTGAGTTTTAAGGACTCAGATAAGAGTGTTAATTCTAACTGGCCTGTAGTTCGGCATGACTCATGTAATAACGAGTCAGAAGAACTTGATGAGAGGGAAAAGCTAAGGAGAATGAGAATTTCGAAAGCAAATTCAGGAAACACGCCCTGGAACAAAGGGAGGAAGCATAGTCCTGGTAAAATAATCTTTTATTCTTTATTGCTTCACTTTACAGTCACTTACATCTTCATTTATCCTTTTCTGAGTTCTAAAATATTTTCAAATGTTGAATTCGTGTGCAGAAACTTTACAAAAAATCAGGGAAAGAACCAGGCTTGCTATGCAGAACCCTAAGGTGATGTCATGTAAGAATGTCTTTAAATTGTGATATTAAGTAACACATCATCCTTTCTTTGTTTCTTTTCCTCCTTTTTTATCGTGTGCGTGATAGATTCTATAATGCATGCGCCAGCAACGGATTTAGATTCTTCAGGCAGACAGCACATTGGTTTTACTTCTTCACGGTGACCTAATTTTTCTGGATGCAAAAAAACTAAAACTTGAAGAAATGAATTCTAAAGAAACCTTTTATATCCTTAACAAGAAATCAATTATATTTCTTCAAGCTTTTCCTACTTACAGCGCATATAAATGCAACACTCTTTTAAAATAATGACAACTACAATTCCTCTGCTACAATTTTGATGCTCATAGTTTCCATTTCTCATATCCTTTGCTGCATCATTCCAGATTTTGATATGCTATGTTACTTCCTCAGATTCACAAAATCATCACTTTGGGATAAATACTCTTTAAGCCACAAAATCATCACTTCGGGATCAAATTAAATAATCTGAATTACATTAAACTTTAATAACACGCTTGTCTTAAATACTCTTTTTTTTTTTTGGGTGACAAAATACTCTTTTAAATGCAGCATTTGAGTTTTTGTTTTTAAATGTGTACACTACCCACTGATATATTATGATGGACAGTAAGACTGTGACAAAAAAAAAAATATATTAATACTTCATTGAAATTCTAAAGGGACATATAGTCCGAAAAATCAGAAAAACTCCAAGTTGACAATTTTCGTGAACCGGAGGGAGTAATGTCTTCTTTTCAGCAGTCTCCCTGACCCCACTCAAGGAAGAAAAGCTCATATTTGATAAATTCTCTAGTTCTGGCTGTTTTTCAAACTACAAGTAATAGGCTTATAGAAATTTTCCCCTCAATGAGTCAAATTAATTCTTAGCTTTCTCTTAACTTGGCTTGCCAGATTGAGTCTACAAATGTAGCGTCTAAAATTCAAATTTTGCATCTGTTACTTGGCTTTTGTTTCATTTAACAATTTCTTAGTTGACTTTTAACTTTAAGGACACTTATTGATGGAGATTAGTTAGTGTTCACATTACTAGACTAGTAAGGTTTTGATAATGTATTTGACATGGATTGTTGATTAGAATTTTTACTTTGGCTGACGTTATTCTAATCATTAATTTCCTTGTCAAAATTATGCGATGCAGGTCAGAATGAAGTTGGTTGATCTTGGACATGCACAAACGTGAGTATATATGCTGCTCCGCTTGAACATGGTTACTATTAAGGAATTATTTGGTCCACTGGTCTCTTATCTTAGTCTCTAGGATCCCATAGTATTTATTTTCTTCTTTTTAGTGAATACCATAGTATTTAAGACACTCTTGCTCGGTATGCCAATTAAAGTTGTGAAAGAAATGGTGCATGTGGTATCATATATAAGCTTTGTGTGCCATGGATTCATGGCTAAAACTTTAGGGATGCGGGATCCCCATAGTTTTTGGGGTGAGATGAAATGCCACTAAAAAGGAGCTCGTCTCATGCATATTTCTTGAATGCCCACAGAGATTATAGATATCAACAAAATAACAAGAGAATCTGGTATGAATCTTGGCATCCAAAAAAAAAGAAAAAAGATGATGGTGCGCCAAAGAGCTCCTAAGTTTATAGTAGATCAATGAAAGTCTTTGATGCCTTTCACCTATCTATTTTGATATAAATACTGCTTCTTTGATGATTACTTGTTCTCCCCATGCATTATGCTGGATTCAGCTTTCTCTATTGATTGTGCAGCATGGAAACAAGACATAAGATTGGCATTGGAGTGAGAAAGGGTTGGGAAAGGAGGATTGCAAAAAGGATGGTGCAGGAAGCTTGTTTCCTCGAGTGGCAGAATTTGATTGCAGAAGCTTCTAGAAAAGGCTTTGATGGTGAGGAAGAGATGCAATGGAATTCCTATGAAACTCTGAATGAACAGTTGCAGCAGGAGTGGCTTGAGAGTGTTGAACAAAGGAAAAATATGCAAAGGGCAACTTACAGTAAAAGAGCGCCTAAATCTCCTGAGCAGAGAAGGAAGATTGCTGAAGCCATCTCTGCAAAATGGGCTGATCCTGTAAGCATATATCAACACCTTGAAGTTGCTTACTTTATAGTTTCAATTTCACAGAACGCCAAACTCTGTTAGTTATATTGCGATCAGCTGACAGACCACCAGCCTTGCACGCTAAGTCACGTAAAAGGGTAGTAATGAACAGCCTACCAGTCCAGCACACTAGTAATGTCTCATAAAAGTGGCTAGAATTTAATATTTATCTGCCATAACTGCTGCGTATCTCTCACCTTGGCATTAGTTACATTTGGTTATTACACCTGCTAGATTTGTGCATTGATATTTATAATAATTTAAATCTAAATCCGGATCCACATGTCAATACTGTGTGGGGTGTGGTTATAACATTACCGACTTTTTTTTTATCATACTTAAGATTATTTTTTGAAACACATTTGCTCCAATTCATATGCAACCTAAAATATAGGGATACGAGGATGAGGAATAGTTGAGATGTTTCACTATTCCGTTACCAATTGATCTTTGTTTTACGTGTCATCACTGGTTAGAGTTGTTAGCATGATTCCTGACCTACTTTTTTTTGTTTTAATTTTTGAATAGGAATACCGCCAAAGAGTTTGCTCTGCATTGGCCAAGTATCATGGTACTATTGATAAAACTGAAAGGAAACCAAGGAGGAAGCCAAGTGATGGTACAGAATCCCCGAGGAGGAGCTTTATAAAGAGAAAATCTACTGAAAACAGAAGTCTTGCCAAGAGTAATGAGGGAGTTCTCACTCAAAAGCAGCTCAGAAGAAGAAAATCTCCTGTTTACAAGGATCCTTTGGCGAGATTTAAGTTTGACATGATAATGAACATCAGAGCACAAAGAGCTGCGGCAGAAACCAAGCAGACTGAGGCCATTGAACGAGCAAGGTAAATTCATCTTTAGGGTGGCAGTTTCCTTTACTTCTTAGCTGAATTTACTTCTGTGTAAACCCAAAGTACAAATTTGATGCCTTCATTGAACTTTCCTTTTCTTTTAAAGGACTTTAAATTATGGCTTAACGATGAAATAATTTACTGTAATCAAATTGAACCATCTGACACGATAAGCAACTGTGTAGACTATTAATTGCTGAAGCTGAGAAGGCTGCCAGTGCGCTTGAGGTTGCTGCAACCAAGAGTCCTATTGCACAAGCTTCCCTCGTTGAAACCAGGAAGCTTATAAATGAAGCTATTCAATCACTCGAATCCATTGAGACACAACATACAAGTACAACTGAGAGTACTGTTTCCTTGAGCGAGATGGTTCAGGGGATAGATGCAACGCTGGAAGATTTAAACCAATCAGATATGGGCCGAGTAAATGGACACAAAGCATTACCATCAAGTGATTACAAGTTACCTGATGGCCAATTTTCCCTGCATGAGCTAATTAATGGTGATCTAAAGCTTCACCTTTCTACCACCAATTCCTCTGCTTTGGGTTTTGAAAGTGAATCTGATTCAACTAATCAACCAGAAGAAAATATACAAGACCAAGGCATGGAGCACAAGGCAGACCCTTTTCCCACAGATATGGGGATTCAATCCGTTGAATATGAAACCCCATCTAAATCACTTGCTGTAAGTAAAAAGTGGGTTCGGGGAAGATTGGTTGAAGTAGTTGAAGAAACTCATTAGAAATGATATAGAGTAAGATAACATTAGTTCAGTTTCAAACGCTATCATAGATACCACAATTTGTTAAATTTCATTGTCATCATTGTTTTCTCTCTCATATCTTCTTTCAGTCTTTCCCTCTTAACTCTGAGTGCGTGTGCGTGTAGTTTCTTATGGCTTCCAAGGTTTCTGAGTCGTTACTCTTTATAGCCTTGGAACTCTCTTTGTTGCAACTTGCCTTTGATATTTGAAACGGAGAAGCAAATGTGAGAATCAATAAATTGAGACAGGAGGGTCTTAAAATAACAGAGACAGCAACTTATTATCGTATCTTTTCGACCTCCGGCAAACTACAACAAAATCTATCCATCAGAAGAAGAATGATCAGACTTGGGGAAAGACAAATCCACGTGGGATTCTACTGTCTTCTCAATCTGTTTCCGCTTGGCTTCTTTCTCTTCTTTTGCTTTCTGAATCTCCCTTTCTACTTCATCCTTCTGCAGAACCACACATACCAGAGTTTAGTCCCAAAAAAAAAAAAGGCAACACAAAAAATTTGATTAAATCACAATTATATCAATCTGTTTATACATTGATGGTGTTAGGTACAGGTTGCTTAACCCCATGAACTGCAGCCCTGTTGGGAGCCTTGGAGGTCATGAGCTTCCATTGGCCACCACTCATCCATTTCCTGCAAGGTACGAGAGCCCGTCTTGTCTTCTCCATACTAATCACACTTCAGTGTCAAAAAATCACTCTGCTCTAACTTCAGCTTCTATTACCTGCATTTCGTGTTCATGATTTCCCTCTGATTCCACTTTTTGAAGAGTCTATGGTCTCACGAAATATGGCATACCCTACATGCTTCCACGGCATATCATTGTATTACATGGCATCAAATAACCAGAGCTACGTGTCTTGGTTCTTTGAGGTGGGTTTCAGCGCCAAAAGCTTCCGGAATGGTTATAAGATAGCTCCTGATTCTTCTCTTCTTGAACCATCTGTAAAAGTCTTCTATGTTATCACTGTCACTCTGCTTCCCAATGAGTCTGTACTTTAATTACACACCCATTGCTCAAGCTTGGTGCTTTGTTGAGGCCTTGGTGCCCATCAAATCATATAATAATGAGGTCTAGAAGTATTATAAAGAAAATTGTCGGTTTATATTGGTCGTTCGCAAACTTCGGTTATTTGAAGAATATGTTTAAGGTCTTAAATTTAATAAAAGTAAAATTATAGTTACTCTCAAATTTTAGAGAATTGTGATCACGTTTAAGGAAATTAAAATTTAAACAATTTCAATAGGTACTATCAGAGTGTCACATAAACTGCGTTTTAAAAATTAAGCTGCCAAAAATTAATATTGAGAAAATTAATCTTTTTGTCCTTGTAGTTTTGACTAAATTGTGATTCAATTCCTATACTTTCACTTGGTATAAATCAGTTTCTATAGTTTTGACTTGATTGCAACTCGATCCCTAAACTTTGGCTTGTTGCAACTCGGTCCCAATAATTTTGATCATTGTGAATTAAATCCTTATATTCTAGAATAAAGGTCAATGACTTAATTATATAGTAGTCAAAATTATAGAGATAAAGTTGCAACTAATCAAAATTCAAAAACCGAGTTACAATCAAGTCAAAACTATAGAGATTAAATTGCATCGAATGAAAGTATAGAAATTAAATTACAATTTGGTTAAAATTATAAACACGGAAAGATTAATTTTTCCATTTATATATCATAATCAGAAGTTGGGCCTCTAACTGCCATAGGCCCTAATTCGTTTAGATGGGCTGTTAAAATGTCACTTTCACCCACCCACTATTGTTTTTTTTTTTTACCAAACCCACCCACTAATTGGATGCCTAAAAAATTTTATTTTAATTTTTATTTTTCCTGGCCATCCCCCATCCCATCAGGCCATCACGCATCAACCGACTAATTGTCTCTTGTCTGATTCATCATTCACTTTCGCTCGCTTGTCTACGTTTTCGCTACTCCCCTTTCCCGTCGCGGTATCTGCTCATTTCATCTCTTCCATCGTTCTCACTCTTTCATACACACTCACCGAGTCGCTGACTCAGTGACCCTATTGTTGTCTATTCTAGCTTGCCACTACTGTTGGTTTCATTGAGTACTCATTCGCAGTGTCGATCTCCGGTTGTTGTTACAGTTGCCAAGGGCAGCAATGCAGAGAGATTTATCTTCGGACGAAGAAGATGACCGCCACAATTTGATCGAACAGAATGTGAGGAAGCCTCCTACTCCACCCTCTTCTGCGGCTACTGTTTTCCACATTGAAGATTTCACTTCTCCAATGCCGCGATTGAATTTCAAGTTCCGGAAGTGGTATTTGTTCGTCATTCTCGGTATTTTCATTGTCCTCCTATACTTCACCACCGATGCCCGCACCCTCTTTATTTCCAATTTCCCTTCTCTAAAGTTAGATCCGCTACGTGAGCAAATGAAGGAGTCCGAATTGCGCGCTCTTCATCTCTTGCAGAAGCAACAGTCGGAGCTTTTGAGTATTTGGAATCATACTTTTCAACTGAATTCTGCCGAGAATTCTAGTTCGGCAACGCAGGATCCGAATCACTTGCCCTCGTTCTCATCTTCGGCATTGTTGGAAGATCTTAAATCTGTTTTGTTTAAGCAGATTTCTTTGAATGAAGAGATTCAACAGGTATTGTTGTCTCCCCATACGACTGGGAATTCGGTTGAACCCGAGTTCAGTTTTGGAAATGCTAGTTTGGGTGACATCAGTTATGATAGGTGTAGAACAGTGGATCAGAATTTGTCACAGAGAAGAACAATTGAGTGGAAGCCAAACGCTGATAAATTTCTTCTTGCCATATGCGTTTCAGGCCAGATGTCAAACCATCTAATTTGCTTGGAGAAGCATATGTTTTTCGCGGCCCTTCTTAATCGGGTATTGGTTATTCCGAGCTCGAAAGTTGATTATCAGTATGATAGAGTGTTGGACATTGACCACATTAATAAATGCTTGGGAAGAAAGGTTGTCATCTCCTTTGATGAATTTGCTGATATCAAGAAGGATCATATGAAGATAGATAAGTTTCTATGTTACTTTTCTCTGCCCCAACCTTGTTATCTGGATGAGGACCATATAAAGAAATTGAAGTCGTTGGGTTTGTCACTAAGTAAACCTGAGCCTGTTTGGGTTGAGGATACCAAGAAGCCTAACAAGAGGACAGCTCAAGATTTTCTATCTAAGTTTACACACGATGATGATGTAATGGCAATCGGGGATGTCTTCTTTGCTGATGTGGAGCAAGAATGGGTAACACAGCCAGGTGGTCCACTTGCTCACACATGCAAGACTTTGATTGAACCTAGTCGTCTCATCATTCTTACTGCTCAGCGTTTTGTTCAAACATTCCTAGGGAGGAACTTCATTGCTTTACATTTTCGGAGACACGGCTTTTTGAAATTCTGGTGCGTCCTTTTGAAATGATTTCTGTGCATATATTTCTAGAAAGGACTATTGATTTTATGATGATTTCAGTGTGATACTTTTCTTTACTCTGTACATTTTGCCTGCTGCTTCAGGATTTCTCAGTTCTAACGTGTGAACTGCTTACAGCTTCCAATCTTCGGCACATGACTATTATAGCGTTTTTCTCTGACCTAAATACCGCAATCTATTTGAACCATGTCTATGCCAATACTTTTTGCAATTTGAGCTTCTGCCTCATGAGAAATCTTCCTGCAATTTTTCCTCTTGTATTTTATATTATTCTCCATTGTATTATCTCTCATGGTCCCATTGTCATATTTACAGTAATGTTAAAAAACCAAGTTGCTTTTACCCCATCCCTCAAGCAGCAGATTGCATCTCAAGAGTGGTTGAAAGTGCCAATGCGCCTGTCGTTTATCTTTCCACAGATGCCGCCGAAAGTGAAACTGATTTGCTTCAATCATTTGTTGTGCTGAATAACAAGCCAGTTCCACTTGTAAAACGCCCAGCTCGTAATTCAGCAGAAAAATGGGATGCTCTATTATACAGGCATGGTATTGAGGGAGATTCTCAGGTGAAATGATAATGCTCTTTCTTGTGGTTTAGAGCTGTTTCAGTAATCCATATCTGTTCTGGAAATTATAAAATAGTTAAGAGAACACATATCTGTTTCTGTTGCTGTGTGCTGTATCTTCTGGATCGAAATCCTGTTTCTCTTTCTGTGAGTGACCTAGGTTAACTCGTGGGTTGATGGTACTGACCCCAACTAGAGTGGCATACATTAATTTGTATTACTGCATGAAAAGTGATGGTTCTATTTACTTTCTTATCGTTTCAAAATCTGCAGATCAGCATGTGTATTTTACTCAAAATCTTATCGTGTATATACAAGTCTATTGATTCTGTTAGTTTACCTCAACGTGTTGCTTTTAGAAAAGGGAAATGAAATTTTAACGAACTTTAGGCCATGCGACACTCAAATAGTTGCATTCAGTTTCCCTGCAGGTCTCTCACTTGCTTTGGTAGAAGTTTCTGAAATAATATTCCAGAGAAATGGGCCACATTTTAATTGATAGTGTAGACTGAAATTATAACCGAGTTTCAGCTGCATTATTTTCCTTTAACAAGATCCCAACTGCACTTTCCATCATGCTTCCTTTGGGATAAGGCAATGATATTAAATGAAAAGCTTTTAGACATGCTATGTCTTCTTACAACCCTGCTAATAGAAAGGCCCACTGAATTGTCGATTTTGCCTGCCATCAAATTCTTGTACTGACAGGCATTATGAATATTTTGTAATTAAGGTGGAAGCTATGTTGGATAAGACTATATGTGCCATGTCTAGTGTGTTCATTGGAGCCCCAGGTTCCACTTTCACTGAAGACATCTTGCGGCTTAGAAAGGGCTGGGGATCAGCATCAGTGTGTGATCAGTACCTGTGCCAAGGCGAGGAACCAAATATTGTTGCCGAAAATGAATGAAGATACTACAGAACTTATTCATGTGCCCCTTGCATTTATTCCCATAATAGGTTTGTTTTAAATTTATTGTGTATTGGTTGTCTTGTATGATAGTAGCTTTGGCGATTTTGTCTCATAAGCTTATTCCTTATTGATCTATTCTTTCATCACTAAGATTGTTTGTACAATGGAAACTTGGTCCTCAATTTGGCCCTAATGCAATTTGGCTCTTCAGCATCTCTCCTGTAAATTGAAAAATGTTGCTGTCTACGGGATTTTGGTAAATGAAGTTTAAATATAGAACCTTCTGCTTATTACATATGCTCAATTTAAACTACGCACCTTGCCTAGTTGTGAAGGAGATTCAAGAAATCATGTCATTTCCTAGATACAAATTACACCCTACCTTCTGTTTATTATTCTTTTAATCAAATGTTTTATAAAAATTAGAAATATAGGGTGTGTTTAGAATAACGGTAGGATAAGTTACTTATTTATAATCGGACTTATGGATAAATCAGATTATGTGTGTGTTTGGAATGACTTATAAGTGACTTATTGTGGAATACAAAGTAAGTATGTGAGAGAGGTCTTTCTCGTATTGCACAATAAGTTACTTATAAGTAACTTATTTCAGATTGTGTGTGTTTGGATTGACGGTAGTATAAGTAACTTATGTAAAAGTAAAATGTGTTTGGTTGATATGTTAAAAAATAATTTATTATAGTAAATAATTGAAATGGACATGGATATTAATGAATGTATATTATATATATGTATATTGTAAAATTTAAAAATTATACCAGAAAAAAATTAATTTTAACAAAAGTTAAGAATAAGAGCTAAAAATATATAATTAATAACAAAGTTAAATGATTAAAAATGAATATAAATTAGAAAGCAAAGAAATGTAAAATTTAT
>JBAGKO010000003.1:3942518-3958568 GCA_037177275.1 Acacia concinna | reverse complement strand
CAAAGAAGGGTAATAAATTATTTAAACAATCACCTAACCTTAACGATGTCAAACAAATTTTTTATGCTATAAAACCACTTGGAATAATTGTTTGAAGCACAGTGAGCACAAAAGGACATAAACTCCATAAACCACAAGAATAAGAATGAGATTCCTTGATAGAATCTACCTTGTTGTCAAATTAAAACATAAGGCTTGATATTGGTGGCGTTATGAGGATTAAAGTAAAAGAAATTAACGCCTATAAGTTCACTTTTTGTGGTGAAACAACCTTAATTCCCTGTTATGTGCTTTATGAATTGGTTTAGATAGGATTAAGTTATAATTTCATGCCATCTAAATTATGGTTTAAACTTTCATGATTATGAAACAAAATTGTACATAGTTTTAATTCAATTTTCTTTTAATGAGGTTTATTTAATTGTAGCATTGTTGGTGACTTTCTATACTTAATTGCTTTAATACTCCTTATAAATCAAGTATTATGGAAATATCCTTATGTGAGTCTAGCAAACAAAACAAGGAGAAAAGATTTACACTAAAGGAACAACAAACCTATTTCTTTTATAACTATCCCGTTATTATAAACACGGTACTATACATGAGGGTAAGACACATAACTCACTATTTTCTAACCTTTGATAAGGAGATTATTCACGAGATAATCATTTTATTTGTTTTCACATGAGTTTGAAACTTAAAGTACTTTAGACTACGAATTAATGAAATGTAAACTCAAATAAAGTCAACTAAAGAGGATTTTGAGATCCTACATACTAATTGGTTATGAATGATCAAAAGAGTTATGTGACAAGCGAATAATATTTAAGATTGTTAACTATTGAAAACATTCTATTACTAGATGGAATTGTTGAAAGGCAAAATAAAATGACATAAAACATGGTTAAGCACACAATTGTTCATACTACCCCACCAAACGGAGAGTAATTATAAGGTTCACTTTTGGTGGATTAGTACATATGCTTGGTTTCATTAAGTGCGTACGTGTGTGTACGTTAATCATACGCTCTCAAAGGTGGTCACTTCTACACCCTAATAATTGTCGTCAAAGCACAAATCTAATTTGTTTTTCTACAAACCATAAGAGTCAACTACGCATTCCAATAAGTGCTAGTATACCATATGGGTTAGTTGCGCATTCCTGTTACGATAGTAAGTGGGAGTTTATTAAGATTATGCCTTCACATTTTTTCATGAGTGAAGATAGAATTGTAACAAGAAAGAATTAAAGAAGGTACCATATTGGTTATAAATTTATTTTCAAACAAGAGAGAAACTAATTTCTACGTATCTCTTTATGAGACAAAGAAATGAGGTAATATAGAATGAACCAACAATTGATGATGATTAGTTAAATTCTGTACTAGAGACCTTATCAAATTATGCTAAGGAAAAATAGAAGAAAACAATGGAAGCAATTCATGATTCATTAAGAAAGAATCATGTTTGAGAATTATTTTATCTATTCTAATACTAAAGAGTAAGTGTGATAGATCAATTAACAAATACAAAACTCATTTGATTACTAAAGGATAAGCATAACAAGACGGCATTCATACCATTTGTTATGTGCTTGAATTATACTTATGCTAACAACAATTAACTATTTGGACGAAACCTACACCTTTAATTAGTGATATGGAAGAGAAGTCTATTTACATCGACTTTTAGGTTTTATTTAAAGTGAAATTTGAGGTTTCAGAAGGTGTTAACATTATATATTTGTACGTAGATCCATTAATAGATTGAAGCAATCATCTAGATAATGATGCATAAGGCTTTGTAAGAGTTACGGCCTAAAGCATTTTTTCAAATGATTGAAGAAAACCATTGTCAAGGTAATTTTTTGATATTACCAATTTAGATTGATGATATACTGTTAATTAGAGATAGTTTGAATTTGGAGGTGTCTATTAAAAAATGATATTCATAAAAGTTTAAAAAAAAACACATGGGTAAAGGAATAAATGTTTTTGGATTTAAGATCCAATGAGATAACTTTAAAAAAAACATCTCTTTCACAAGAGAATTATATTTAAGAGTTTCTTGGGTGATCTCTATGAGTGAATACAATCTCAAGGATACTCCAATGATTTTAAGAATAAGAATATGAGTCTTGATATTTGTCCCTAAGCTAAATCAACATAGAATATGAAAAAGAATTGTCATTCAAATGTTCTTGGTAGTCTAAGGTACATAGTGATGTGTACAATACCAGGTATATATTTTGTGATAAGACTTGTAAATTGTTACTAGTCTAACTATTGTGATAGACTTGGAATTGATCCACAAAAGTTTTTGAGATATTTTTAGGGCACATAATGATTATGCACATTTTAATTATGTACTATATTAGTACAAATTGATATATAATTAATGACGTTTAGAGAAACATCCATGATTTGAAAGCGAGAGTTTAAATCCATTGTTAATATATTGTAAAAACAATGCAATGTTGTCTTGAATGCCTCAAGTGAGGTATCAAGATGTTATAATCATTGTGACTATCCCATTCCTTGTCCTCTTGCATTTTAACCTTAAATTTATCACCCTTCAAATTAACTTCAGTGATATCTAAGTGACTCTTTTTTTTTCTAATCACATGTCTTTTTTACCCACAACGTTCGTTCACATTAAAATTCCATTGTAAGGTTTAAATACCTCAAGTGAGGTACCAAGATGTTACAACTGATATCTGAGTTGATGGAATGTTACAAATGGTATCATATGGTAACATTTTTCACATTCAAAGAGAAATAACGTAATAGAGACTTGTGACAAGACCAAAAAAGATAGATAGACGACGACGACGACGACAAGATAATGCTAGGCACTAGCAATCTTATAAACAGTCTCCACAAAATACTAGCCATGGACCATGTCACTCCTTACTTTTCTTGGACTGCGACTCTATATCGCTGCCTTAGCTCCCCCTACCATCACAGGTGTAAGTGTGGTCAGAGAGAAGTCAACAGCCAGCAAAGTGACCTTCATCCTCGCCCTCAATTCTAGAGGGATGCGTTGCTCACCCTCTGGTCCTCATATCACCTTCAGCTCAAAGAACAAGATGGTTGCAGTTGACATAATTTGATTTCAATTCCTATTTTGTAAATTTAATTTGCCTTACCTCGTTGCCATCCTCCTCTACGTATATATACACAATTTCCAGCCACAGTGACGCGGATCGCCACTATCCCTCCTTCATCCTCCCCTGTCTTTTTACCTCAAATTTACCATACCGTTAAGATTAACTTGGTCAGATATGTGATTTCCTATGTTTTCTCCTTTTCTTTTATTAGGGGGTAATTTCTCATCACACCCTTGTAGATTTCATTTGTGTGATGTCACTAGGCCAGTGGGATGTTGTTTCTTACGTCAACAATTTTATTTAAAATTTGGCAAGCATAATGGATGAGCAATGAGCATAACACTTTTTCACATTCAAGTGGTAGGAGAGCAATCCATTCTAGAAAACTTTATTCTATAGTTTCATGTGTTCAAGTGTTCTCACTTCTACGTGTTACATGAATGATTAATATGATAGATTTTCTTCATGATGTATTTGGATTGATTTACTCTACTACAGAAGTCTATTTTTATATTAGGTAATATTTGATTGATGCCTGTGACTTCTGAGCCCATTCCGTTATTCTATTGCTGCTATACTATTTTTGCAAAGTGCCTTTTCCTTTTTGTTCCTTTGTTTCATTTTAACCATTCTAATGATGTTCACAGGAACCTGGTTGCTTGTTTCAAAATCCCTCTAAAAACCCAATTACCCAGCCGACTGCACAAGCACCACAAAAAAGAGAAGGATTGTTAGACTATTAAGCCAATTGCTACGGATAATATATACGATATATATTTTCCCAAATCAAAAGAGAAACCACTGATTAAGGATAGAATTCATACTTCATACTGGTAAAAAGACAAAAGACACGACAGGCACTTATTGGTTTACTTCTTGAAAAACGTATTTCAAATCCACTAACTAAGGATAGGGCTCATGATGTTAAAAAGACAAACAATAGGACTCATTGTTCATTACCGAACATTGTTCTTCCCATTGCCATATATTTCAATTCCTATTTAGAAATTTAAATTGCCTACATCAATGATCGGTCAATATATATATACCCCACTTTTCCATTAGGTGGCATGAATTGTGATTACCCCCTCCCTTTGTGCATTTTAACTTCAAATTTATCACCCTTCAAATTACTTTCAATGATATCTATGTGACTCTTTTTTTTATGTACAATTCTTTTTTACCCTTAATGTCTCCTACTGTTTACATTAAAATAACATTGTAAGGTTTAAATACCTTAAGTGATTAGAGTTGATGGGATGTTATATGAGTGGTATCAGAGTTGATGAGATGTTACAATTTGTATTAGAATTGCTAGGATGTTACAATACTCACCTCATTTCCCTCGCTTCTTCTATTCAAGGGAGGGAGTTGCTCACTTTTCATCCTTACCCTGAAAAATATATTTTAAATCCACTAACTAAATATAGAACTCTTGATGCAGAAAAGACAATAAGACTCCCTGTTCATTAACGACCCAGTACAAACTCTTGTATTATGTTTGGGAACATCAAACAATACAAAAACTAGCAACACCCATCAAACCTTCCTTATCCTCTTCTTAGAGGGCTCTTCTAATGACATGTATCAAGACTCATTGTTCCATTGTTTCTAGAATGTTTTTCACCTCCATCGTGAAGTTGTCTCCCATCCCATGGCCTAATTGAAAATTCACTCAGTACTCCTAGGGAGATCCACCGGTGGGAGCTTCAGCTTCACCCGTGAGAATGGATGCTACAAATTTCCAGAGTTTTGCCATCTCTTATTTTCAGAGAAATCACACGTGAAACCACTCAAGAAGATCAACAAATAATTTTCTCCTCTTGCTTGGTCGAGATCCCTTAGCTACTGAAGAGTACCCCACATACTGCAAAATCAAGATCATTCCATCCTTCAGTTGTAAAGGTGTTCGTTCCTCCCCTTCTATTCTGATCACCTTTAGCCCACAATACATTGTTTGTCCACTCGCCATATCTTTGAAATTTTAAATTACCTTCCTCATGATTGATCCTCCTCTCTCTTTATATACAACCCACCTGCCAAATTGCCAACTCTCCCTCCTTCATCCTCCCTTTGATTTTCACCCCTAAGTCAGCATTGTTCAGATTGAGTTGGTGATTTCTTTGTGTCCTCTCCTTTTTTTCCTCTCTCTATTATGTTTTTTATTTTTTAAATATTGGGGTAATTTCTTATTACTCCATGCAAATTTCACTTGTGTCACGTTACCAAATTTGTTTTGTTGTCAACAATATAATTTTACCCCTAATGTTTCCTATCGTTTACATTAAAATTACAGGTTTAAATACCTTAAGTGATGCAATACCATGTTACAACTGATATCAGAGGTAGAATGTTACAGTTGGTATCAAAGCTTGCTAGGATGTTACAATACTCACCTCATTTCCCTCACCATGTCTTTGAAATTTTAAATTCCTCCTCTCTCTTTATATACAACCCACCTCCCCACCAAATTGCCAACTCTCCCTCCTCCTTCCTCCCTTCTATTTTCACCCCTATGGAACCACAGTTGAGATTGAGTTGGTGATTTCTAGTGTCATCCCTTTTTACACATCTCTCTCTGTTTTTTTTTTTTTTTTTGGCATGCATGATGGACGAGCTAGTGAAAATTGAAAATTATTGCTAGGTCCAGTTGCCAGGTAAAGCTTAAAAATTAGAGGAACTCAAAATGCTGATATATCCATGGGTGATGATGAAAAAATTGTTGGAAGCGTCAAAGGAAACTCTTGGACTATACTGATCCTCACTGGCTATATGCCATACAGAATTTGATTTACTATATACTATAATAATATGACTACAAACAGTTAGTTGTTATGCGTCAGTCGATATCTGTTCTCTGCCTTTTCCATCTCTTCATGGCAGTCAGTACGATTGTAGTTGATACTTGATATGTTAACTTCTACCTTCGGTCTCAAGTTAACAGATTCCTCTGCCTCCAAAAATTGATCCATGTGTGACCAGACCATGATATGATAACAGTGTAAGAGATCAGAGAAGCCAGATGTGACATATAATGATGTTGGCGAGGTGATTGAATAAAGTTTTATGCATTCAGTAGTATTAAATGACCAAGAGAAAACAGGATGTGGCACTAATTTCTAAAATTTTCCCTTGAACTTCCTATACGTGCTTCGTCCAGAGAAATTTGTGAAGCTTGGAATAGATCCTTTCTCCAAAGGGTGTTCTATGCACAATGCTTGAAATTGTGAACCACCTCTACCTTTGGTTTCCTTATTGACTCAGAATATTTCTTTTTTTGGGTCTCCTGGAGCTGATATAAAGAGTGGATGCAGTGAATAAAGTTATTAATTAAAGGGTACCAAAAGTTCAGTGCCTACAAGTTGGCGTCCCTGCTTTTGGTTAAACCATTCACCTACACACAATAATTTCCTCTGAAAATTACCATAGGCCCATAGCATATGGTTCTTTCTTTAGATTCATCTGTGGGAACCCGTATTTATTCCTCGATTGATTTATATTGAAAGTTTTTCTTTCAAAGGAAGTGTAGTGGTAATGAAACAATCATGTTTGGCAGATATCATTTGATTGTAGTTATTATATGTCTTTATAAATATAGTTTATTCTTCAAAAATTAATTTGTATTTTGAACAACTTGCATGTTTAGTTGGCTATGAGCATATATAGGGACTGATTCGTATAATTTGAGTAAACTATAACAACTGAATAAAAAAAATTATAAAAATCTGATTGACTATTTAATGAAAGTATTAATAATACCAAATTATTTTTTTCCTTTTTTTAATTACAAATTATATCTATGCCTAATGAACTTGAGGTAGAAGGAGCTTAAAAATTGGTACCAGTATAATTATTATTGAAAATTAATCCAACAATAAAGAACTCAGCACAAACAAAATAAGCACAAATTGTCGAACCTTATTGATCAAAACACAAATCAATCTGACCTAGAAAGAGGTACTGCTGAGGGGTTAAAAACAAATAAAAATAAATAAATAAATACTATGATTTCCATTTTACCAACACGTTCTTTTCGAATTTACATATCCTGTGTGTCTTGATCATTGCCTCCTCGATTAGATCCTCCATAAATCTGTTCCAAATGTCATTTTAATCTGTTCCAATTTACATATCCTGTGTGTCTTGATCATCGCCTCCTCGATTGGATCCTCCCTGATCTGTTCCAAATGTCCTCTTGCTCATGTTAGCTCGCTGCACTAATCGAACCAATGCTTGAACCACCTCTGACATAGGTGGTCGGAATTCAGGCTCCGGCTGCTCAAAAAATGATATGTTAGAGACCAAGCATCACAATTCACAATCCATTTAAACACCATTCCGTTTTTTTTTTTCGGCTTCTTTAGCTTAAGATACAGTTTTTTTAGGTGTTTGCCATAAGTTTCACAATCAAACAAGTGAGCATTTTTTATAGCTCAGCATCAGGAGTCCTTCTACATGTTAAATTTTTCTATGGGCATATTTCCCTTCTCAAAAAGGACAAGAAAATCAATGCGCAATATAACGGCATTACCTGAACACAGAGAGCAATGACATCAGCAAACCTAGAAAGGGACTTAACAGGATATAGCCCCTCCAGAGCAGGATCAACCATCTTAGCCAATGCATCAATATCATGGAGTTGGGGTGTTGCCCATCGTACCAAAGATTGCTCAGATCTTGGTCTTGAGCTGTTTAGAATTCAGAATTGTGTTAAAAGCCCAAAAATGGTAAGACTTGATTTCTTCCATCATTTCAAAAATAACAAAAGCACTCAACAGTAGAGTTCCCCATAATTCCAGATTGGGAAAACCAGTCTGTTGAGTGCAAATAAACTAGATTTTATATCAAGGACCGGCAGTAATATTTATGTATTCATGATGTCCAGCATGTTCTGTCAGCGCACATGTGAGAGTGGAGAAAAAATGCAATGTTGAGGAATGCCAGTAATTTTACCTATCAAATGGTTTTCGTCCACTAAGAAGCTCCAACATAACAACTCCAAAGCTGTAAACATCACTCTTCAAAGTATATTGACCAGACAAAGCAACTTCAGGTGCATCATACCCAGAACCAGCATTACGGTTCAAGACCTGAATATTAGATGAAAATTAAGAATTTCTAATCATTTCAGTGTCCAAGACAAATGTCACACTACAGGGGGGCGGGGGGATGCATATTTATCAGAAGCATTCTGACATCTCTTATAAATTCTAACCAAAAAAAAAAAGTTATCTGTGCGTGTTTTCCTTCCTAAACTAAAAAAATCGCAGCTTTCATAAGATGAAAGGTTACTCTTAAAAGACCTCAGATGTATGGCAACATCCATGAAGAAAAAGAAGTATGCAGAAAGGAGAATGACAATACAAACTGAAAGAATAAGCAACGAGACCTAAAACAAATAATATTTTTGTTTATTAAAAAAATATCACAGCCGAACACAACTCTTAAATCCAATTAAAAAGGCATTGACTTCTTAAAGTTTCAAAAATACTAAAATCACCTGGTCTGCATGTGGAATATAGCTTGCCAATCCTGAATCCGAGAGATGAGGATTGAGATCCGCATCAAGCAATATGTTGGCTGACTTGATATTCTTGTGAACAACTGATGGTGAACAAACTTCATGCAGGTACCTAGAAAAAAAAATTAGTGATTGCACCCATGTTATATTATGTATGGTCAAGAAACTATCATGCAACAATGGAAAACTTATTTAGAAAAGGAAATATCAGGATCTTCAAACCCATTAATCCACCATGAACTTACTCTAAAGCACGTACAGTCCCCAAAGCAATCTTGACACGGGAATTCCATATTAATGGTTTGCTATATTCATCTGATAAGTGAAGCAAGTCATGTAGCGATCCACTTTTATGAAACTCATAGACTAGGAGGTGTTGTCCATGCTCTGAACAATAACCAACAAGCTCTGTTACATTTGGATGGTGCAAGTTGGAGATGTTTGAGACTATTTCCATAAAATCTCCTGAATCATGGGGAAGGATAGATGAATCAATTTTCTTCACGGCAAGAACCTACAAAGATTTCACCAAAAGGGTCAAAATCATTAATATCTAAATCACATTATTAGACACAAGAACTGGTCAATTATGAATCAAAATCATTATCTAAATTCTTAGGCATCAGACACTAGACGCATGCATGTATAGCTCTTTCAATCAGTCAAATTCTAGGCAAAATACAAGATAATGGCACAACTAGGGGATCAGTGTGTCTGTCCAACAAAATTTGACATTAATGCAGGGTCAACTAAAATAATAAAGAGGATACCTTTCCATCATCAGAGTGAGCACGATAAACACGTCCAAAAGATCCCTCCCCAAGGAGGTTGTCCATACTGAAGCTCCCAGTGGCAATCTGCAGGTCTGCTATAGAATACGATTTCACATTTGCAGGAGCTTTTACAGTTTTCTTGACAATAATTGGCCTCTTTGGAACTTCATCTTCATCAAATGATTTGTGACGTTCAATGGGTGGGGGTTTAATATTTATTGAGGCAGAAGTATCAAATGTCTTCAAGTCAACTACAGAGGGAGTTTGCACAGACTTCACTTCTGCAGTACAACAGATATGCAATCTCAAAAACTAAGTTGCAGTAGCATAAGAACTGGAGAAGTAATATTCAACTGTTTACAGCAATTTGGAGATAACATGATCATTAAAGATTGGCCGATAATGTTTTTTGCCTTAAACTAAAAAAACTTGATCAAACTAGCTTGATTAGAAATACTTGAAACTCTTCTAGTCATATGCAAGATGGATTGTTGATAATTAAGAAATCCTGCAGAGGTAATTTATACTATATTACAGAACAAATAGGCACCAACATTGTAGTGTTGACTTATCATGAAGAGCATGAAGAGAAGGAAGCAAGAGCTTGATACAGATATAACTACCTACAGAGGGTGAATATTATAAATATAAAAAAGAATTTGTTAGTGTGCAAGATGCAAAAGGTACAAATTACCATGCACTTCGTTTGAATTCAGAGGAGTAAAAGGCTCCTTGTCATGCTTTTCTATATCTGAAGGTGACTTCCTGGATTTTCTTCTCACCAAAAAGAAAGCAACTACTGCCCCAACAATAAGGATGGAGATCACTATTCCAGCAATAGCACCGCCTCCTATACCAGATTTTTTTCCCCCACCGCTGGAGCCATCATCGGAAGAGCTATTACTTCCATCAGATTTGTGATGCCGGTCCCTTCTACTTGCAGGTGGCGTCCCAGGAGGTGGAGGGGGTGCAGGACCTGAGTTCCATGAATTTCCTGATGTCCTGTCATTGAGTTTGAACAACATTTTTTAATTTTATAGAACCTTTTTTATAAAGAAACAGTATAGAGTGACTTTGTTACTGATAACAACGCTTACTGGGGGTTAATGCCTTTCAGCTGTTCTGGTATCCAGCCACTGAAACGGTTGTTTTCCACATTCCTAGGAACCATTGTAGATGATAAATATAACAGTTTAAAGGCACTTCTAAGCAAAAACAGGACATAAGACTCTAATATGTTTAGTCATAACGTACAGATTATCAAGAGGAAGATTAGCGAGGACATCAATAGTCCCCGTAAACTGGTTGTTTTGCAGATACCTGAGTAAGGGGGAACAAGACAATTAAAAAATCTAATTAACACCATGCAAAACATTAAAAAAATTAATAAAAATAAATGTTAGACATTTACAGGTTATTCAAGCTTGAAAGTGAGCTCAAACCCTGAGGGAGGCTGCCTGACATGGAATTGAAAGAGAGATCCCTGAAACAAGCAACAAATTTTTCAGCCAATTGTTCTTCAATCATGGTTGAGAACAAGTCTTAGCATCTTTTTTTTTTCCAATAAAACCACATGTAGCACAGGCCAGAAGAGGTGGAGAACTATAGACTTACGCAGGCCATTGTTGACAGAGATATAAAAATGAAAAATGATTTAAGCATGCAATCAGAAACAATATTATGAGACTTCTACATTTCCCCATAATAGTGAATGAATTCACAACTAGTAATATTAAATTATATTGAGGCTGAAAATGGTTAATATTTCATGCTTAACATTACATTCATCGAGACTATTCCAATTTGGCTAGCTTAACATGACATTCATAGAGAGACTGTTCCAATTTATATAGAGTATTGCAATAAGAAATCTCACATTGTAGTCAGCTTAGAAAGCTTTTGAAATACATCGCTCAGTGCATTCTGTAGTTGATTGTGAGCTAAATTTCTGCATTCCACAAAAAGAATGAAAAAAAAAATTTGACTCCAGTTGCTTGTAAAGGGACATGATAAAGTATAATCATGAGAATGAACAATAAGATATTACACACAGGTATGTAAGAGAAGTCATATCAGAGATTGAATACGGTAGACTCCCAGTGTATTGGTTATTGGAAAGATCTCTGCATAGAAAGAAACAACCAAGTTAAAAATCATAATATTAAAATAAAGAAGAAATAAACAAGTGTGAGGCACATGTATATAGAAACATACAATCTTTGCAGATTGGGCGGAAGTTGGTATGGTACGGTACCTCCAAAATTATTGTGACTCATATCTCTGCAAAATTTACAAACTCAATAAACAAATACTAATACACAGATAATCAAATTTATGACAATTGACACAATTAATCTTACAGGTTGGTCACAGATGTCATGGTTTGCAACAGGTAACCGAATGATCCAGATAATCCAAGATTAGGCAACTTACTGATAAGAAAAATGAATTTCCATCAGAAATCAGCAACAAAAATAATCAACATTCAAGTGACAAAGTCAGAGGAAGAGTAAGACATTACATCTCTGTAACTCGGTTGCCTGAGCAAGTAATGCCTTTCCAAGGCTGTCCACCACAAGGATCACCACCATTTGCGGACCAACCTAGTTGGGATGACGGGTTTATACTAGTAAACATAGCATTTAAAGCAGCAACTGCACCGAACATTCAGAAACAAGATAGCTAGTTAGTGAAAGCAACAAATATTTAAAGTGTCAAAGAGGATGTTGCTGGAAAAATGTGGAGATAAATTTGAACAAAAGAAAAACAAATACATGATCATTTCAGATAATAATCTTATGAAGCAAATAAGTGAAATAAGCTCATCTGAACCCGAAAAGCTTTCTTAGACAATATATTATTCACCGATGATCCAACAAATGACAAAAAAAAAAAATCACACAACACGGGTTAGTTATATGGTTAAAATCACTTTCGGTGTGATACATATCCCATATCAAGAGCACTATGGTACAGCATATGCTATATAAACCTGAAAACCATTTCAAAGTTAGAAATTAAAAATAAATGGGACTATCAAGTATCAAATATTAAGGTTAACATCCCTCATACTATTAGTTATTAAATCATTCAGCCTCGTGATCCAAGAGTTTACTGATTCCTACTAAGTGGGATAAAATTATTGTCCAGGAGGGTGCCAGCAGTATGGTGGCTTGTAACACCTCAAAATAGTAGTACCTCGATGTGTGTAAGACTTAGTAACTCGCTTTGTTTGTCGTTAGGCCACTTTGGATGGCTAAACAAGTGCTCACTATTGAAGTGCATTATAGGTGTTAATCATACAGAACTTTTAAGTTCCTTTATGCATCAATCAACAAGATACAAAGAAGATCGATGTGGACATCAACCTGCAAACCAGACAATATCATGGGTGGCAACAAAAATGGAGACGCGTTATCCAAGAACATTTTACTGCATCTTTGCATCATCACAGGTATCTCCCTTGTTTGAACTCTGAATGTGTATTCAACAAATTAAGAAGCTTATTTGATGTCACAGAGAATACGACGGAAAGAAGACGACTTTAGTCCATCCATGGATCAGTAAATAAAATCAAAGAGCCTAAAAGAGCGAACCCATCTATAACAGTATCGTGGGCATAACACTATTGAATAATGAATTGGAAATTAATCACGGGAACCCGAAAATTTGTTAGCGACGAGTTACAGACAGAACTTAAAACTTTCCAATCAAAGTGACGTTCTCAGGGTCAACAGAAACCATCCACCGACAGAACTGTAAGCAGAACATACAGCTAAACCGCAAAAGAAACAAAATTTTATTTGTATTGCAGGCACGCAAAGTCAGTAAAAGATCCAGCCACCAGAATTAACTGATGCCAACTCGAGTAGATCAGCTGGAAAACTTCTCACTCAATCCAAAACCGAGACACTCAAACTTGTGTCACAGTGTGACGAAGTAATCTATCAACATTTTGATAGAGCTGATGGAGGCAGATGATTTAAAACTCACAGAACTAAACAATAGCAAGAAAGGTGAACACTAACTCCAGCACAATGCAAATTTATTGTAGTACAAGGACTGTCCAGGAATTCATAGAATGAGTAAACTGTAAATCAAGTACCATCAGTTTGATCTGTGTCTCCATTGACAGCACTGAGCATCCAACCTAAAATGCAGGCGCTGATGAACGCCAGCGGCAAAACTCGCCGATCCTCTGTCATCTTCCTCCTTACCTCCCTCCCTGGCAAGAAAATTCTCACTTAAGACGCAGTCAGACCCTTCTCTCAATTTTTATTTATTCTTTTCAGCGGACATTTTTGGGTCCATAGCTTATATATGTAGCCATGTTCCCAAGCAAAGCTGGCAAGCACGGAAGATCCAAAACCAGAGGTTTTTAATGACTTTAACATATTATCACGCCATTAATATATAAAAATCGAATGGAAATTATTATAAATTAAGTTGGCCAATAAAAAAGATCAATTATATTTATGAGTATTGCTCTCTCTCTCGCTCTGTCAACAGTAATCAGCAAATCTGTTTGTATCTCATGATTGAAAATATGCCGATTTTAGTGCCTTTCACCGCTCTCAGGGATGAAGGACACGCTTTGGCGTATTTAATTATTATTTTTTTGCACGGTAAGGAAGAATAGGTATACGTTGTATATTCGTTGATCGCTGATAAGGAAGAATTGGTATACGTGGCTTTTCATGGCAACGGCTAGAGTGCCAATGATTTCTGAATTGTGAAATCTTTTTAAAAAAGGAAATTGTATCCCGAAAAAGTTATGGCTAGTCACTAAAGTCAATATAAGGAGGAAAAAATCAAATAAACTTACCGAAAATAAAAGAAATTGGCATTTAGGATTCAAATATTGAATTACAATATTTGGTTAAGAAAATTTATAATACTTATTATTATTATTTCTTAATTTAAGGAAAAGTATGCTTTTAAATTACCTTAATAATTTTCATATAATTTGATATTATCATTTTTCTTATTTTCTTTTAAAAATCTCTCATGATCTTGATGTCTAAAATAATAATAATTTTTAAATTTTCGTGCGAGAATAATTACCTAACATTATTGATTCGCATTCAGACCACGAGTGATCTCAAAAAGAGAAGATTTACAAACCTGGTTTTTCTTATTAATAAAATTCAATTTAAAATATTGCTGGAAAATTTTGAAATATCTTTCAACTCAAAATTAATCACTGGAGATTTTTTTTCACGGTCACAAAAATTGAATTCAATATCTTATTTAAAACACATTAAACCTCAATCAGTTGTAATAGTTTTTAAGGGTTTTTAACCTAAATAAAACATCTAAGTATGTGTGCGCGCGCGCTTAAACTTAAGACACAAAAATTAAAAATATTTTAAATAAAATCGACGCAATTAATTGTTTACTTAAGCAAAATCACCGAAAAGACCTTTCAACTAATGTCACTTTTATAATTTGGAGGGCTTGGTTTTAGACTCTTTGGATACAATAATGAAAATTGTGAGGATGTTGATATTTGGTCCCATGGGATGTTGATATTTGGTCCTATGGAATAGAGCTGCTCATTTAAATTATTTTAAGTTAATGGTTGAGTTTATATTTTATATAATATAAAAGAAAATTAAATTTAAAAGAGCTTGTCCTTCCAAAAATTAAAAAAAAAAAAAATCGACCCTATGAGGCCTAACATTAGCCCATTTAAGTTTGTAATAATTTTTCTTTTCAGATTTATAAATAATTATCTATATATAGATATATATATATATATACACATATTGAGCTAAAAAATAAATATATGTAATCTTTCAAATCATTTTATTAATATTTATTATTTCAATTCAAAATTTTAAGACTTATTTTATTTTTGGATATTTCAAAGGTTTGGAAAAATGTTGCCATGAAATATTGAAAGCCCAAGCACCGCTATGATCCACGTGTCTCTGAGCCAGGTTTTGATAATTAAGTTATTTTATAACACATGAGCTTTTTAAACTTTATCTTTCATTATTAATAGCTAAGGCAATAATATAACAAAAATGAAGGAGATGATCCATAATTATAACAGAAAATGTCAAGACTATGCGCCTAATGAAACCCTATTACAAAGTCCACGTCAAAAACTACGAGCTAATTAATGATCCTACATTGTGCTTGTGTCTCTCAAACAATCATTTTAAATCTCAATATTTAACTCAGAATAAATTACAAAATTTCCATTAAATTTATTAAATTATGTAATTTTCTTCTGATTTATTCAATATATATAACTTTAAAATATATAACATGTAAGTTCAATAAAATTGTTAACATTAGTCTTAAAAACAATAAACATATACCATGAACATTTTTTAAATAATTGCCCTTATTTATAAGTTGATTGGTGAAAATGAGAGAAAATATGAGAGAGGATGTATGAAAGAATGTAGTGTAAAATGTGTAAAAATGTATTTATTATTTAAACACAACCAAAATAAATATTTTAAAAAATATAATCTTATGCAAAGAGATGGAGGAGGTAATAGTTTCATCAGACCCTGTGTTTAAATCATGAAAATGATGAATTTATGATAAGTGTTTATTTATTTGTTATATTATACTTTTTTAAAAAAAAATTGTGATTTAAACTACTCATAAATGTAAAGGCATTTTTTTTT
>JBAGKO010000003.1:3884015-3926949 GCA_037177275.1 Acacia concinna | reverse complement strand
CACAGGAACAGTGCGCAAGTGGTTCTTGTGACCTCCTTTGTGGGCCCCACTTTTTTCAAGTAATTTACACACAAGTTGTTTTTGCCAAGAACGATTTGTGGTATTGCATCTGACTAAATATTTTTTTTTGATATAGTATTTCGTTAAATATTATTTTTGTTTATTATATTTGATTAACAAAGCCTTTGAAATGACTTATAAGTGATTTATTTCGGAGTATGAAGTAAGTATGAGAGATTGATCTTTCTCGTACTTTATACATAAGATTTTATTTAAATAAAATAATGTATAACAAACAAGCCATTTGTTTCACAACTATACCAACATTTCACATGCGTATATATGAAAAAAGAGAGGGGCATTAATAAAAAATGGCAAGAAAAAAAGAAGAAGGAAAGAGAAAAAACAAAAAAAATATATTCAAAGCTATAGTTTTGAAACCTAAAACTATGGTTTAAAAAAAAAGGTATTTATTGGAATATTTTTGAGTGTTTGGTCAATATTTTCTAAAACTGTGGTTTTTCTCATAAAAGTGATTTTTTTTAGTGTCGTCCAAACACAAACTTAATTAAAAATAATAGCCAAGAGCTTTTAGCATACACCACCCCTCTTTTTGTAGAGGCTGTAAAGTATACTATTTTTAATCTTAATTATAAGTGTTTGTTGTTTTTTTAGAAAATATTAGGAAAATCCTAAAAAAACTAATTACATTACTTAATCATATCATATAGTGTGTTTTATTATATTATATATTAGTTCATAAATCAAACAATATAATTTGAAAAAAATCAACAAATTTTAATATCTTAAAATAATATAATCAATTTTCTTAATATTCTTTAAAAAAGTCAACAAATTTTTATAATTTAGGATCAAAGTAGTATATCCCAAGTAGCAAAAAATAGGGCCGCTGTGTGTGTCATGGTGGATGCGTGAGTGGGTCACCTCCCTGTAAAAAACAAAAAAATGAAAATAATATGAAAATCAAACCTGGTAAAGCCTGAGGCACAACCATTTTAGGATCATGTATTTCAGTATTTGCCTACAATCACTTTCTCAGTTTTCAAAGTCTACTCTTAAGTCACGCTCTCTTTCAAATGCTAAGCATCTGGGGAAGCAAAAAAAAAAAAGATTTTAGTTGCATTCACAAGTTTAGTAGATACCCCAGATATTGAACATCCTCGGACCTTGGAAATATTTGTTCTTTTGTTTAAAGAAGCGGTTCATTATATTAAGCATCCTACTGGTTACTCAGTCCAGATTAGCTGCTATGTGTTTTTTTGGCTTTACCGTGATGAAAGCCTTGGAATAAAATTTGAGATATATCCATAGAGAAATGGGATGAAAGGATTAATATTCTGATCATTATATACTTTATATGCTTATTTGCAATATAAACATGCTTTATTTTTGTTGAAGAATGATACACTGGAGGGATAAGTGTAGTTTAAATTTGATAAAGGATGGGGAATCTGAAAGCCAAAGCAGACGTGGAATTTCATTTTGAACTCTTGAATCTCTATTTACATTTATTTTTATCTTTATTGTATGAGTTAGCCCAAAATGATTCAGAATTATATTTAAATAAAAAAAAACCCATAAATTTTAAAACAATGTCAGTTGGACCTTTAATTTATCTAACATGACAAAACAAAAGGGATGGTTGTATTTCTGACCTGTGAATTATGCTATTTTATATGAAATATTGGTATTAAATATTTTTATTTGTTTGAAATTAGGTGGTGCATTTTGGTTTAAATGTTATATTAAATATTCATAGTCTTAAAATTAATAGTATTGTGCTTGTAAACGTTGATATTTGCTATAGAACTTATACTTGTCATTGATTGACATTAGATTGAGGTTTATACGCACATGAAATTTGGCGTGAAAACATTATTCTTGACTTTTGAATAAGGCAATTTTTTACATAAATTTGACATTATTTATTAATTATACTAAGATATTGAATGCGATGGCTTATTTGTTACAATTTATTTTACCTAAATAAAATTTTATGCACAGAGTACGAGAAAGACCCCTCTTACATACTTATTACGTACTCTGTAATAAATCACTTATAAGTCATTCCAAACGGGCACATATTAAGTACATTAATATTTTCACTGATTGCTTTTTTTTTAAAAAAAATTGTTTAGAACTAAGTAGTCTTATAATTTCTTTGAACCATTTTCAAACTTAATGGTTTTTTAGGCAAAATAATAATAATAATAATAATAATAATAATAATAAAAAAGGCATGAAGTTTCATACCATATGTCTTTCTTATATTCAGCTAGAACTCGGCTTTATTCCCCGATAGAGGGGGGTCTTCTCTTTTTTGTTTTAATTTAAAAAAGAAATATTTAAACCTAAGTATTTTTTAAGTAGCACCCAATATTCTAAAATAATTTTTGGTTCACCACGTGCCATAAAATATTTTTTAACACCATCCAGTATTTAATAAGTTGCACCTGAGATTTTTTTTCAATAACATTTTATATCTTAAACTAGATTTTAGAGGCCTCTTGTAACAACTAGAAAACTAATTTAGTTTAAGATAAGAAATGTTACTAAAAAAATATTTTAGCAACATTCAATATCTAACAAGTTGTACCTGAAATATTTTTCCAGTAACATTTTATGTCTTTAAATAATTTTTTTGTGCACCTTATACTATAAAATAATTTTGAGCAGCACCCAAAATCTAACAAGCAGTACTTGAAATATTTTCCCGGTAACATTCCATATCCTAAACTAAATTAGTTTTCTAACTATGACAAGAAGCCTCTAAAATTTAGTTTAAAATATGAAATGTCAATACAAAAATATTTCAGGTCCTATTAGATACGAGGTGTTGTTATAAAAAAATTCTGGCATATGGTGAACAAAAAATTATTTTAGGACTTGGGTGTTACTTAAAAAAAAATTCTTAGGCTTGAAATGGTTTCCTTTTTTATAAAAAAGGGAAGACCCCTTCCAAATGACACAAAAACGATGTTGCTTATGTGTAAGGGAAGCACTAAGGACAACTTCTTGTCACGCGAGAGAATTTTCTAAAGATTTATTGTACATACTAGAATTTACTTGATACTTGTAGAATTATGTGGAGAGTTCTAGAAAACTCTAGGACCTAGGAAAGTCCACAAAGTTGTGTGAAGAATTCCGGAATACTCTAGAACATATGAGAGTCTTCATTTCTAATGTGGAAGTTTATAGAACTCTCTAGAGACTCAATCTCAACCGTCCATCTAAAAACACATGTCAAAATCTTAGAACCTCACGGGTGAGATTGATAAAGTATAAATAGGGGGTGCTATTTGCTATCAAGGCATCTAAGAAGCTAAGCTCTCTTATACATCTTCTTGTATTTGAGCGAGGGAGGCTGACTTGGCTAGTTCGCAAGGGGCGACGAGAAGCTGAGTGTTGCATGTGTACTTGTAAGGGACAAGCTCGTGACAGTTGGTATTAGAGCTAAGGTTAAGCGCTTTATATTGAAGATCGGATTCATGTAGAGCGATAAAGGAAACAAGGGAAGCAACGTTTCTAAAATGGTGGAAGTCAATGGAAGGGAGATCGTACCTCCCACGGAGAAAAAGAAATCAAGGAGATAAAGTCGACCACGAGAGGTGGTGACTTTAGAATAAGATGTGGCTGAGGTAAGCAAAAGAGTCAAGCGGGTCAAACACACCGTAGAGACGTTGGAGGGTCATGTCCTTAGAGAGATAGACCGGCTCAAGGAGGATCTCTTAGCTTGCCAGAATGAGGAACACATGGCAAGGTTTAAAGCGTAGGTGATGGAAGCACTTCAAGCCATAAGAGAAAGTATTGACTTGTTGCGGGGAGAACTCGTATTATGCAAGAAGGTCGTGGCTAATGGGGAGGCTACCATGGTAACAGCTGGGCCAAGGGTTGAACCCTCGAATCCTAAATCATTTGAAGGCAAGAGGGATGCACAGGAGGTCGATAACTTCTTATGGCAGATGGAGCTCTACTTCAAGGGTCTCAATGTTATAGATGAGGGCACCAAGGTACGCACTGCAACCCTTTTCCTTTCTGGAGTTGCTAGTTTGTGGTGGCGTAGGAAACATGCTGATGTAGAGAAAGGGTTATACCGAGTTGATACTTGGAAAGACTTTAAGCAAGAACTTAAAAAACATTTCTATCTGGTGAATGTTGTATATGAGGCGATAAAGAAGTTGAGAGAGTTGAGGCATGATAATTCCATTCTAGAATATGTGAAAGAGTTCACTACCCGCATGCTTCAAATCACCAATATGTCTAAAGAGGAATTGCTCTTATACTTCATCGATGGTCTCCAGAATTGGGCGAAGCAAGAAGTGCAACGTCGAAATGCCCATTCTGTAGACGAAGCTATTGCTATAGTTGAGTCTCTCACAGAGTATCAACGAGTATATACGAGTTTAAAGGGTGAGAATGAGGAAGGTAATTCGAGCAAAGGTAGGGGAGAAAAGAATGATTTCAAGAGGGCTCTAACTGAGGATAAGGGTAGTAGCTCAAAGCCATCCTTTAATTAGAGGGAGTATGAAGAAAAGAAGAAAAAGTTCATACCTAAGGGTGGATGCTTCGTGTGCAAGGGGCCGCATCCTATGAAGGAGTGTCCAAAGCTCAGGTCTTTGTCAGCCGTAATAGAGCAATTGGAGACAAAGTCTGACATGAGACAAGATCTGGTTCAGATAGGATGTTTACAGCTCCTAAACCCCCTCGATGTAAGACCAGTGCCGAGTACAATTAGTAAGGGGCTAATGTATGTGGAAGCACACATCAATTGGAAGTCTACTAAGGTGATGATAGATACAGGAGCCACTCACAACTTCATCACTGATGATGATGTTAGGAGGCTTGATCTCAAAGTTGTTCTAGATCAGGGTGGCTCAAAACAGTGACACCAGTGCTTAACCCCTCACTGGTATGGCACGAGGTGTTGAGATGAACCTAGGTGCTTGAAAGGGCCAATCAGATTTCTCGGTAGTTCGAATGGATGACTTCGACATTGTGCTCGAGATGGATTTCATGTGGAAAGTAGCAGCTATCCTAATATCGTCTCTCAATTATACATGCATCCTTGGAGGGACACCTTGTGTGGTACCTGCTACAAGTACTCCATTCAAGCACCCTGGTAAGGGTAAGTGTGAAGATAAGCAGTTGTCTACCTTACAGATTGCTAAAAGGGTAAAAAGAGGGGATCCAACCTACTTGGCTATCATATAGATGGATGACTTGACAATTGAGACACAAGGAGGTGATATTTCCCAAGTCATCAAGAAGATTCTCGAGGAGAACAAGGACATAATGCCACCCAAGTTACCCAAGAAGTTGCCTCTGAGGAGGGAGGTGGACAACATAATCGAGTTGGAACGTGGTGCCAAACCTTCTGCCATGACACCTTATCAATTAGCCTAACCGGAATTAAGGGAATTCCAGATGCAACTCACAAAGCTCTTGGAGAAGGCTCGCCAAAGAATGAAGAAGTGGGCCGATAAAAAGAGGAGGTTTTCGGGAGTTCAACGTGGGAGATCAAGTCTTTCTTAAGACTAAGGCGTTTCAAAGTGTCCACAAGGGCTTGATTCGAATGTATGAAGGGCCGTTCCTGGTGATTGTGAGAGTCGAAAAAGTTTCATATCGCCTAGAACTCCCTAAGACTTTAAAGAGTCATCCAGTTTTTCATGTAAGTATGTTGAAACCATAAAATGAGGACATGGAATACTAAAGTCAAGGAGTGTCAACCCGAGCACCTCCTATGGTAACCAAGTCCAACGACAAGGAGGTGTTGACGAAATGGGTTATTCGAAGACAGGGTGTTCCACCTAGCACCCATTACTTAATCAAGTGGAAGGGGCTACCCGAGTCTAAGGCAACGTAGGAAACTGAAGAAGACTTGTGGCAATTCCAGGACATTTTTCAAGATTTCAAGGCAACGAGGATGTCGTCAGATTAGGTGGGGGAGAATGTCACATTCTAGAATTTTCTAGAGATTTCTTGTATATACTATAATTTACTTGATGCTTGTAGAATTATGTGGAGAGTTCTAAAAAACTCTAAGACCTAGGGAAGTCCATAGAGTTGTGTGGAGAAGGCCGGAATACTCTAGAACATAAAAGAGTCTCTATTTCTAATGTGGAAGTTTATAGAATTCTGTGGAGACTCGATCTCAACCATTCATCCAAGGACACGTGTCAAAATCTTAACACCTCAGGGGTGAGGTTGAGAAAGTATAAATAGGGGTTGCCATTTGCTATCAAGGCATCCAATAAGCCAAGCTCTCTCAAGAAAGCTCTCCTATACATCTTCTTGTAAAGTTCTCTTGTTTTCAATACAAAGTTCTTTCCTTACATATTCGTGAGTTCTCTTGTATACTCTCCTGAGTATTTGAGTGAGGGAGGTTGATTTGGCTAGCTTGCGAGGGGCGATGAGAAGTTGAGTGCCACACTTATACTTATAAGAGACAAGTCCATGACATCCTGCTAGGGAGAGAAGTTGAGTTCATTGACTTAGGACTTTCATACTGTACATTGACAAGTTTACGTATTTGATTGATTTCTAGTTCTGTTTGGACGCGACTTGTCAAAAGTGACTTTTTTTTATGAGCTTATCAAAAGTGGTTTTAGAAAAAAAATGTTACTTATTAGAAGTTGTTGTATTTGGATTGGTAGTAGTAGAAGTGACTTATGAGGAGTAATAGAAGTGACTTGTGTTTGGATTGTGGTATAAAAAGTGACTTATTTTTCATAAAGTCACTTCTCCCCACTTATATTTTTGAAGCTACTTTTATTTATAAGTTACTTTTTTCATAAGTTGTTGCCAAACACCCAAATATGATAAAAAACTTTTTTTTTTATGATAAGTTGTGTTTACACTAAATAAGTTAGTACCAAACGGACCCTAATATTAGTGATAGTTCATAGAATTTTTTTTAAAATAAAAATAAAATAATAACACATTATAGCTGTTTCTTTAACGCTAATCAATTTTTGAGTTAACAGAGTTTTTACTTTGCCATCTTCAAGGTCACAATCAAGTTCTGGCCTTTTGCATCAAAACCCAAAGTCAAAAAAGAAAAGAAAAGAAAAGAAAATTTAATTGGTAAGGAATTGACTCATATATAGTAGGGGAAATCAGTCTCAGTCCAGGGAAAATCCAGGTACCATCCCGGTCGCGGGTTTTTTCTATTTTTTTAAAAAAATTTTTAAACAATTTTTTACCATATTTTTTTTATTAAAATAAGGGAGAATTCCAAAAAAAGACATTGGAAATTGAGAAAAGACAGTTCAGTACAGCAAAATCGGAAAATCTCAAATAAGTCTGCTTTGTACTTTTTTTTGGGTAATTACGAAAATGCCACTGAATTTTTCACACACGAGTTTCGTAATTCACAACACCAGGTACTACGTATTTACAACTCACAGTGTAAATACGCAGTACCTGGTGTTGTTAATTTGGATACTCGTGTTGTAAAAAATTCAGTGGCATTTTTGTAATTACCCAAAAAAGTACAAAACAGATTGATTTGGAATTTTTTGATTTCGCTGTACTGAATTGAGATTTCTCTATTTCACTTGTATTTTTTTAGAATTTTCCCTAAAAATAATCATTTAACAACTAATAAGATCATAATAATTACATAAATTGATATAGAGTTTAGACATTATATTTATTATTGTAATTTTTATCTTCATTATTATCTTTATATAATATATAGCTAAGCTTAGTATCGCAATATATGAGGTTTAATTCCAACTAAAGATATTATACACATATTTTAAAAACATAACTTAATTAATATGAGTAATAATACAAAAATAAAAGAATAATTTTAATTTATAAGATAAAAAAATTAAAAAAAAAAAACAAACTGGGACCGTGATCCCTAAGGGTGACCCTGGTCCCTGTAGTGATTCCGACCAGGATCAACAAAAATGATCAATTCCCGAGATTAAAATCCCGAGATCGGGTCGGTAGCATCGAAACCGAAATCTTTTAAATACCCCTGATATATATGTTTAAATGTCGTTGGTTAGAAATATAAGAACTCTATTTGTTGATGGTTGATAAATATCTCAATAAAGGTTTTTTGAGCCCGGAGGCGTACCCAAATCCTGTGAGGTTGGAAACTTTTTTCTTTTTCAAAAGTAGTGATGTAAATAAAAAATAGCAGTAAGGGATTAAATCCAGCGAGTCCGCTGTAACACGGGCCGTTTAACCCAATTTGATTAATCAACGGGTTTAACGATACTCGACAAGCCTTTCGACCCAAAAAAATAAAATAAAATAAAATAAAATAACTGGGCGCCTTCCATCATTTGCCGCGGTGTTGTAGTTGCAGCGCGCAGAGTCGCAAGGCGGGGAGTAGCCAACCATCCATGTTAAGGTTTGCCATCAACACGCTACAGTCTTGTCTGGTTCCTTCTCCGTTGTAGTACGATCAACGCCTGAATGGCATGAAACCTCTCGGCGGGTGGGGGAGGGACGAATTCGGCTTTATCACTGTAAATTTTGTAGGGAAAATGAAGAGACTCTCACGTCTCTTTTATTCATTGGGGAGAGAGAGTTTGGTCCTTCTAGTTTGTATGTTTGCATATTGTAGTGTTTAGTTACTTCTATCTTCGGGTTTGGTTGACATGTTTACGGTTTATTTATTTCAGTCATACTAAGCTTTACTGATGCTGTGAAGACAATCGTCCGGCAATGTTTGAAGGATTGGTTCGTCAGGTGCTTCTGGGTTACCTAGGACGATATGTCAAAGATATCCAGAAAGAGCAACTGAAGATCACACTTTGGAATGGTACGTCAGATTTTCTAGTTTTCGTTTGGTTATCATTTTCTTTTCTCTGAGCTGTTATTAATCTTTTTGAAGTTGATTTTGTCGTATAACTAAGCGACTAAATCTCTATTAACGTCTGTGTGTGAAGTTGCACCCATACGAGGACTGACTGTTTGGATGCACTGAGCTGGCAATTATTTGTGTTGGGGATAATTTTATTGCAGTGATATTCCCTTTTGACTATGATAGTTTCAATCACGACTGTGGTTTTTGGGACAATAACAATTTCGTTTGGTGCTCATTTCACTTTTTTAAATTTCTCAAGAAGTGGGCAGTTTTTTCTTTGTTTCCTAGCGTGTGGGAGGATTTATTTTCACATTTAATTTATAGAGTTTTCCATATTCCGCGCCTTAAACTTTCTGAACACGTGGTCCAGTGATTTTAAGTGTGTATAGATATTAGCACTTTAAATGAGGGTTGTTTTTGAACTGATGCTGGAGTTAATTATGTATTGTCACAAAGAGGAAGTATTACTGGAGAACGTGGAGCTGATACTTGAAGCGTTTGATTATCTCCAACTGCCATTTGCTCTGAAGCAAGGTACTGAAACTGCGTCCTTAAATATGTGTCTAAGTTCTTCCATTCTCAGTAATACTGAACCATTCTTTTCCTGATGAATGGTTCTCTAATAGACGCATGGCTGGCCGCTTGTGCATAGGAGCTTTTATTTACTCATTTCTTATGAAAATTGAAAATTATTGCTAGGTCGAGTTGGGAAGTTAAGCATCAAAATTCCATGGAAAAAGCTTGGTTGGGATCCCATTATAATAGTTTTAGAGGATGTCTTCATTTCTGCATCTCAACGAGGTGATCAAGAGGTACTTCTTGGATCTAGCATTATCTTTTAAGTCCCCAACCTTGATTCTTCTGGATTTATGTTCTGTTTAATCAACATGCTTTTCTTCATTTGGGACGGTATTCTATCTTTTTCATGTATGATTCTCTCGTGTTTAAAGTTTTTTCCTCTGAGAGGATTAAAAAAGAAAGCTCACTTACTCTGGCATATCATTTGATACAAAGTTCTTTTTATCAATTCCATTGTTATACAATTTATCTGCAATTTGAGTTTCCTTTGTTTTAGTGGAGTGAGTATGCTGTTGAAAAGAGAGAGTTTGCCGCGAAAAAGGCCAAACTTGCAGCAGCTGAGTTGGGAAAACTGTCCAGGCGTGTGTGTGGTAAGTCATTTTTTTTCTTGTTTTGATAGGAAAAGACAATTCATATAGGAATAACACAGTCTGAAGGTGAGAGAAGACATCCTGCAAAAGAAACATAAAATGAAAAGAGAAGTACACGAGCCATTGAAAAAGGTTCACTTTTGAAACGTTGAAAAGCAGCTGGCTCTATAAATTTGAGCAATGCCATTCCTAGTCAAGTTGCAGATGTGATGACTAAGTCACTCACATGGTTGAAGAGCTCAGTGGCAGGATGGGAATGATAAATATGTGTTTTTCCAGCCTGTAGGAGAGTGTTGGAAGTGGGGCTTTGCTCTTAAGCCCATTGCCCCATTAACCTAACTTTTTTTTTTATTATCAGATTTACTTCCACATATCATCATATCTTTTTTCCCCCTTTTTAGTCCATATCTCATCATATGTTGTCTATTATAATTCTTAGGAGGAAATTAGGTTAACGTTCCTGTTTTGAGAACTAATCCTCCTAAGACTATATGTATTGGTGCCTTGTATCAATGAAAATAAGATTTTGCACTGTGACTCAAATGCTTTTAGTTTCCATAGCCTTTTGTATCATTATGTGCTTGATGTATTACGGCAACTAGAAGAAATATATTCAGTTCTACTCCTGTTCTTTAATTGGTCATTTTGCAATTTTTTCTGGATGCAGTTGTCAGGGTCCTAAAACCCTCCTACTCCTGTTCCATAGCCTGACCAGTGCCTTTCGTCAATTTTTGTTTTGTAAAGAAAAAGTATGATATGTGATTGGCTAACATAGCCTTTTCTCTGATTGAGTTGTTTTTAGCATGAAGCTTCAAACAGTTTGAAACTTTATTTCAAATATGTACCTTTTGTTCAGAGTAAACTGACATTTAAAGTGATACGTTATCATACGAATTATACAAGATAAGAGAAACATAGAGCAAGAGCAATGAAATTTCAATAACGCTGTCAAGTCACCCAGCCTATCTGAAATGGATATTCCTCTAAATCAATAGGGAACTATTAATATGAATCTATTAAAGGTCTTATCACTGATTCTGAGGGAGCACTGGTTCCTCACTTGCAGGCAGTCACACTGGCCAATCGTTCATTTCTTACATCACTGCAAAGGTATGGTTTCTTTGTCCTTATATCAATGTCATTGCTGCAGAGGATGATGTTTTTTGTCTCAATCTAAATTTTTTCCCTCATTAATAGTGATATTGAGCTTGTTCAGATTTGGGTACGATTGCTGTTTTGTTTTGGTTGCAATATTAGTAAATATGGGTTCCTTGTACACCCAAAAACAAACATGATATTGCAAACTTAGTTTTCATTATTTGTTTGTGCCTTATCTTGTTCTGCATATTATAAGACAACATTATGTGTGCTATTTTTTTTTTCTAGATTCTTGACAGCATCCAAGTGGCCATAAGAAACTTCCATGTTTTATATAGTGATATGCAGAATGATCAAGTAAGTTTATCTTTTCTGTCATAATTTTTTTCTCCACCTTACCTTGGGTTATCTACGCTGCATTAAAATCTACAATTTTTAAGGACTGTCTTGTCAAGAATTTAACCTGAATGTTTTGCTTACCCTTACTATAATCTTGCAGGGAAATATTTTGATCGGTTTAAAGTTTTCCAGTTTGACCATAACAAAGCAACATCTCCTTACTGGGTAGTGTTCTCGCTTCCACCTTAGTTGTATTGTAATTGTAAGTGAATATTAAGCTGTATTTTAGAAGAATCTTAAGAGAATTTGATAGTTACTGGTGGTAGTATTGTCTTTGCTTAAGTTTACTAGACAACCTTAAAAAAAGATTTTTTTTTTGTTATGCCCATTGATTGGAGGATATTGACTATTTTTACTTAAGAAGGAGGTTGGTGGGCTGAAAATAAATAGAGAAGATAGAGCCAAACAAACATGTGGGTCAAAGCTCTACTTATGAAGCACTTCATCTCCATTGGATCTTGAAATCCAATTATTGTTTATGTATTTTGTTAGAATGGTTCTTTTCCTAGTTCAAGTTTTATCTCTTCCATATCAAAGAATATGAATGAATCTCGATTTGAGTCATAGTTTGACTAAAAGTTGTTGGAAGGTAGAATACAAAATGTTTGAGATGTTGGCCCATGTGTCAGCTGTAATTAGATTTGGTCATTCTTCGACATTGCAGGTTGTCAAGTGGAAGGGGGAGAGTCGGCCAGGTGAATAAAACTATAGAGATAAGAGGACTGGAGTTTTATTCCAGTATATTTCAGGAGACAGTGGACTTGGTGGCCTTGGGCAACGTGGGGAATTCAACGTCACAAAGCAATATTAGATCTCAAGGCCAAAGTTACAAGTCTGTATTGGCACCATGTGATGTAACCTTCATGTTTTCGGTATAAACATCTTAATTGAAAATCATATGTTCCATATCTTTCATTACATCTTTTATCCTTGTTCTTAATTATAACTTCTTAGAGACCAGCCTATGGTTGTAACTTGCAAACCTTCTTATTCTTAGGCACTGTTCTGGGTTCTTTCTTCACATTCTGGGCTGGTTGTACTGCAGTTAGCTTGTATGGTTAGATTCCAGGCCGTTTGGGCAGTTTCAGTGGGTGTAATTATCCTTCACTGGTGCATGAGGGCCGGAAGTCGTTATGCTATACCAAAAATTATCCATTCATTGTCCATACTTTCTCGGATGGGTATTTTGGGATATATGGCTGGTTTTCATAAATAATTGCATTCATTATGGCAAAAAAAAAAAAAAAAAATTCTTAAGGCAGATGAATAGCAACAATACCCATTTTGAGTCACGGAACTCCTTTGAAAATAACACTTTATTGCGCCAGGATTTAATTATCCTCTACTATCAATTTGAACAAAGGCTGTACGAAAACCTTTTTGGGAATGGTGGTAAGAATATTTGAAAACGAACGAGTTAGGTGGGTGAATGGGTTAGTTAGGAAGCTGAGGCAGTTATGATTGTTAATACAGTGATATAAGGCGTGAGGCTTGTAAATGAAGAGGGTATGAATAGTAGGGTATATTGAAATAGTGAATGAAGCAAATGGAGTAATTGTGCTTTACCACAGAGAACAGCATGAGTGGATGATTCAATTATTTTAATCAATTCTCGTGGACAGTCAATTATAATGACAAGCTTGTGCTAAATTACTTTGAAACTTACATAAATTATGTATTTATTCGTTGATTTTTTGTTTTGAATATATAGTTGTTTAGGATTTAGTTTCTGCCTACTCAGGTACTTTGGGGAAGGCTTGCTTTGACGGCCTTCTTTGTGGATTGATGTGAATTGTATTTTCAGGGGCGTGTTCATTTTTCATATAGAGAGGGATTGGAATCTCTTTTGTCCCGAAAAGTCTTTCCTCTTTCTTTCTCTTGATTTAGGAGGATGTTCTGTCCTCTGTTTTTTATGCTGCTGTCTCTTCTCAATAAACTCTTTTTTACCAGAATTTTAATGGTAAATTTTCTTGTTGTGCTTTTCTCATTTCAGAAGCTTTTTGTCCTTTTGCGTCATACATTTTTCATTTACTTACAATCCTGCTATTCTCCCCTCTTTTTTGAAAAAAAGAAATGGAATTTTTTGACCTTTTACTTGTATAGGTTCATTATGTTGCACTTACTGCTTACTCTTTACCAGTTTTGGGTATGAATAATCATTTTACTGGATGATTACCTGATCACTAGTTGCAAATTGAAACTTTGATAGCTTTTTCTTAATTGATTTTTTTCCTCTCTAGGCTAACAGATCTGAAAAGCTTGATGACAGTGCTCCTCAGTATTCTGTTACTGCTGATTTGACTGGTTTGGTTTGTACACTTTCTAAAGGCATTTGTCAACTTTGATTGTGTTATTATATTTGCTGTTCTACATTGATTTATATCCTGATAAAATGTTTTGTGCTTATCAGGCTGTCTCTTTAGATGAGGCTCAGCTGCAACAGATGTTTCTTGTTTGGGATTATGTTTGCACTTGTCGATTAAGAGAACGGTATGTCTAGTGCTGTAACTGTTGTATTATGACTGATGTCTTTATATACTACTATTGAATAGATAGTTGTCTGACCATTTGTAAATTGTATTTCACTACAAGGAGATGGTTTCAGTTGTATGAATAAGCACAGTAATATAAACTGATATTTCCGCATCTTGTTTGTTCGGGAATATGTTTTTTTTTTTATTGTTATAAGCACAGTAATAACTATTATTATTGTATCTAGACTAATCTAGTATTTTGTTTTCTTTTAATGCAGTTTTTCCCTTAAAACATATGTGTCATTTATTTGATAGGATATGTTACATGTAGGTATGGTCGTTATCGGCCTTGGCACAGCCCTTTATCAAGGAGACTTCAGGGCTGGCCATTATTATGGTGGCGCTATGCACAGGAATCTGTCCTCTCAGATGTTCGCAAGAAATTAAAGAAAACTTCATGGAGATACCTTGGGGAGCGACTGTAAGTCCTTAAAGGTTTTCTGATAATATGGTTCTGAAAATTGAGGTTTTGGTTGTTCCATAGATTTCAATCCAACGAATTACACATGCACAAATTCATGCTGGCACATTATTTTCCAGACTGAATTGCTTCTGAAAATTGAGACACATCCAAACTTTGACATGACCGACAGGTCACACACTCAACTGCGACCTAAGACTTAGACAATTAATCCACTTGTCTGTCTTTTGTTGCGAATTTTAATGACCTAGCTTCATTGCACAGCGCTATCTACCTTGTGTGAGCTGCTGTTTTTTTTTTTTTGCTCATCATCTAGTTCAATGACTTGGTTTTTGTGGTCTTCAGTCTATTTCTCTCGTTTTTCCTTTGCTTTCTCATAGTACATACCATGCAGAGAGGAGTGATTGAAATCTCGATTGTATTTATCTGAGCATGGAAATTTAGACAGAGTAGGAGGCTCGATCATAATGACTCTTTAGTGCCCTAATCACTGTGATTATGCTATCACTGTAATTTAATGATATATGATTATAATATCTATGACAAATGGAGGAATATTCTCTAGTCTAACAGTCTTATTACTTGGGTTGAACACCTTGGCACCCAAAAACACAACTCGTGCGGTGATGTCTTAATAGCCAACTTTTTTAATCTCAACTCCTTGTCTTTTCATAGTATGTACCAGAGCTTTGATTGAAACTACCTTGAAAAGAGAGCCAGCAAACTAACTGTAAGGCCACTCTACCTATATCACCTTATTAGAACTCTTCATTATGAATCTCATATAACAATATCATATTAAATTTTCAGTCCTGTCTTGGGCCCTAGAACAGCGACCTTTCTATCAAAATCTTACCTGCTGTATCCCTAGGTTTTTTAAAAGTGGACAAAATCCTTTCCTATGAAATTCGATTAACCTCTGAACGGTAGTACATTTCATGATCCACCTTTATTTGGAAGGTATTTTTGGTGTTCAAGGTGGGTAATAGTGTAGCTCTTATCCATGGGGAAATTAAAGATTAAAACATGCTTATTCTTGGAAGAAAATTAAAGGCTAAAATAAGATGCATCCTTGCCATAGTGAATATCAAACCTTTAATAAATATGACCTCTTTTGATTTTTTTTCCTTGTGAAGTCTTTGGCATTCATGAAGCTTTTATTGTTTAATAACATTCTTGTTTCATAATATAGAAATTACCGCCGGAGGTACATTGACCTATACAAGACCAAGCTTGATTTTCTTCAACAAGAAAAGGTGATTGTTGTTTTTCTTTCAACACACATGCATTTATGCATTTCTATCTATATATATAAAACTCTTTAGAGTTGTTGGGTTTCTATAAGGATCTTTTAGGGTTTACGTGTTTTGGATTGTTAGTGTTGTAAAATCTTGTTTATTATTTGGATTATGATGCTATAAGAAATTGGATTGTGCTGCTGCTCCTATTATCATTATGCTGGTGATGATTTCTTCTTCTTATTTTTAATTACAAGGGTTGTATTTTTTTAAATGTGTTTTTTTAGCCAGTTGATTATGAGGTTCTTCGAGAGCTGGAGCAAATGGAGAAAGAATCAGATGTAGATGACATTTTGAAGTATCGGGCTGGTGCAGAATATGAGATGCAGGTACTTGGCTAATGATTATCTTATGAGAAATTTAATCAACATAAATGCTCTTTGTTTGATTGGCTTATGTGGGTAAATTTCACTCTATTACAACACTGTATTAGAGCACGGTAAACTTGGGGTTCTTAAAGGTTGTCATGCATGCTTGCTCACAGGAATTCTTTTCGAGGTGTTCTAAACCTGACGTAGGCATGAGTGGCATTGACGTTCCTGCAGAAAAGTCTTCCAATGATGAACGCAACTCAGGCAAATCACGGGGATGGTTGAACTGGCTATCTCGTGGTATGCTTGGTGCTGGAGGAACTGATGATTCTAGTCAGTTTTCTGGGATTGTCTCTGATGATGTTATTAAGGTAATGGTGCCCATTTATAAAGTAAAGTGCATTTTTATGTCCTTTAAAGTTTGGTATATTTACAATGCTCATTCTATAAGGAATTCCTTTCTATTCTCTTTCTGTGGGACTGGGAAAATTACTGCCCCCTTTCCTTTCCTATGACTCATGGAGGCAGATTGTACCATTTATATTTTCTATTGAATACAAAGCAACGATTTTAAGTGTGATGAAATGATAATCGAGTAATCAGATAATATACACAGCATGAACTTAAAAACTGGAGAAATAGGTGGTTGAATATGTAAAGGTATCTCTACACTTACTGTTGTTTTATAGGAAAAGAATGAAGTTTAATACAATGGGTAAGAGCAGAGGAGAAAGTACCAGACTAGGAATTTTCAGAGGACATGGCTGTTTGGACGGATGGTGTAAAGTGTGTGTAAATAAAGAGTAGTATAGTGGGTAGTACAAAAGTTGGCACAAAGAACCTGGATGCTCATATGTAAAATTATTGATTCATTGAACAAATGAATACTAAGTTCTTTTTGGCCCTGAGAAATTAATTAGTGCACCTTGGCACCTCGATATTTGTTGATTGGTTTTGCTTGGGGGTTATTATGTTTCAATGTTCATAATGTATTAGAAGGCGGAGGGAAATTGAATATGGTTTTTTTTTCATCTGCATAAAATGTAGTTTTAATTTTATCTTATCTGTTTTTTACTTTTAACAAGTTTGATATGGGTCATTACATCTGCTCATTTTAGAGCTTTAACAAGCATTAATGATAAAAATGATATTACTTTTATTTTTTGTTAAATCTTATGGATGTTCAATTCATTTGCTCTATGTTTTGTCATTATTTAAAGATACTGGCTTCTCTCACTTTTCAGGATATTTACGAGGCAACTGAATTTCATCCTTCTGTTTCATCCAATGGAGATGTTAATGCAAAAAATGAATCATGCCTCTGTGAAATGAAGTTTGTGATTCATCAATTTTCAGTGACTCTATGTAGCAAGTACGGTGCTATGTTCTTTGTTCACTTCAATCTGATAGACGTTTGATGCTACATGATATTTCTAAGGCATGCAACTTTTGTTATGATCTTGATACTTTCATCATAAACTCAACGGGATGTTTTAGAAATATCTCATTCTATGTTTGCAAGTTCTTTTGTTCTTGCTTGTTTTAATGATGTAATAGTGCTTGAGTGTTGCTTCATTTGAGCATTGTTTGGGCTAAGCATGATGCTTCGTTTAGGTGTAGAGGCTAAGTAGATTAAGCAGGACTCTTGCCAATTAAAAAGGTGAAAATCATAGAAGATGGAAAAGTTAAGAGAGAAGGTGGAAATGTAACGTTGAGAAACTTAGATGCCTAGATTAACTTCTTGGTTTTAGGGGCTTGAACTTTTGATGAAGAAGAGAAAACCCCCTCAAAATTTGTTGAAGATAGAAATGCTGAGCAATTGACAAGAAGATTCTTTCAATTTTGTACTTGTAAAAGCTATAAAAGCCTCAAGATTATGGGGCATACCTAGCTCTCGTGAGAGAATTGACAGTGTTAAAAGATTGTATCTCCTCAGTTTTCATCTCTCCTAAAGAAAATGTGGCTGAAGGAACTTCAGATTTAACACTAGCCTCCTGTTCTGACCAAGTAAATCAATGGGAAGCTACATCTTCATGCTTCAGAACCCTTTGCACTTTGCGTCCTAAAATCTATGAACTTGATAGCTAGAAATCTCAATATCAACTGGATATATCCAACTCTCTTCTGTGAGACCAAACAATGTGTTCCAAAGATGCTAAGCCATTTCATAATGTAGAAAGATATGGTTTGCTTCTCTAAACTGGTAAACTTTTGAGGCACATCACACAAAAATCTGGTCATAAGTCATAGGACCTCGACCTTCTTTGAACACATAAGCATAGCTTATAAATTTGTGGGGATGGAGGATGCAGGCTTTGATG
Organism: Acacia concinna; assembly: GCA_037177275.1. Lineage (NCBI taxonomy): Eukaryota > Viridiplantae > Streptophyta > Magnoliopsida > Fabales > Fabaceae > Acacia > Acacia concinna. Next base: position 3,908,550 of record JBAGKO010000003.1, on the reverse strand, counting down.
AAAGATGGTTATTGGTTTGAGGATGTCAGGTGCTTATCTTCCTGGGCAAGTAATGGTATATATGTGTGAGAGAGAATAAAGAGGTGGGGGATTAACAACTATAAGGATGGATAAAACCACATTTTTGACAGTCAAAATTAGTGTTATATCGTTGAGTAACTTGCCATAGCATAAAGTTGTCACAAAATCTCCTATTGGAGTAAAAGTTATAATCATGATCTATAAAACCATATATTAGTCCAATATTATTTGGCTTCATAGTAATGTATCACCAAATTAGAGATTATTTGACTATTTGATTGATGCATAAGTACATATATTAATTAATTTTTTATGAGGGATAAATTGATATTGGATTGCTTCAAATATATTCTTATATCGCTGAGTAACTTTATATTGAATGAATTTTGATCTAAATCTACTAATGGATTATTAGCTCAAATAATAAGAGTCATAATTTTTAAAATTTATGTTAATCAACATTGTTCAGTACCTTATACATGCCTAAAAAATGAAATTATTGTACAACCAAAGCTTCGTATATAAAGAGACTATTAACTATTAGATTACCTAGCTATAGTTATCTAGATTTCCAAATATTTGGTTTACATGATCAATATGGTAATACTTCTAACACTGTAACTATTAATGAAAGACACTATTACTGTTTGCTTTTCATAGTTAAATGTGTTATTATTTACTTTTTCCTCATTATCCTTGGAGGTATGATGAAGGAACAACTGGGATAATTCTTGAAGGCGGTATCATTGAGTCTAAGCTTCACAAAGAGCATGCGGCTATCATTTTTAAACTGAAGTCAGCAGAGGTGGTTCTTCTGCACGAGAAGAAAGTTATTCTACGAACTAGACAGGTTGGTATTTTTGAAACATGTAACAGCCATATACTTTTTAACCATTGATTTTTTCACATTCTTGACCTTGAATTGGATTCTTAGGAAACTAAATGTTGTCATTTGACACAGTTTGTCTCTTATGCTCGCTCTTTGCTTCAGTTCAAATAGTTTGATTACCCACTTATAGATATATATTGATAAATATGGTATCTAATATCCAGCACCAACGGGTCAGCTTTTAGCATCGTTGGTTTGGAATGGAGGTAGTTCTCCAAATGGCATCTTTTGCATATATATGCACTTGAACCTGAGATTTTGTGCTCAGGCAGCTATAACCCTTTCTTCTAAGAGTAAGGCCTGTTGGTATAGAAATAAGAACTCTGATGTGAGGAATGGGAATGTGTCATATGCTGATAGTTTGGAGAACTCTACTAATTTAACGCTTCTATCTTCTGTTTATACTACCTTTCTATTATTGTCATTTTTTTGGAACTCCTTGACATTACTAAATGAAATCTTTATATAGAAGTATATTTTGTGATTGTTGATGGTGATGTATATTCCTTGATTTGCAGCCCATTGCTGAAAACAGTGAACTGGATACTGTGTATCATTCATGCATCATTCAAGTTAATTTCACATCTAACCATGATGTTGCCCTGTCAGTAAAGGTATTTCTCATTGTGTTCTCCCCTTATATCAAATAAATGTAAGTTATTAGTGAGTTGCCTTGATGAGTTGGTGTGCATTTTAATTGCGGAAGCCCCATGTTAGTTTCATATCATATATCATGAAATGTGAAATATTCTACAGGGAAAGCTCCAACAGCTTGAAGTAACATTTGATGCACAAATTTTATCAACTCTCATGGAGTTTTATGATGTCTGTACAACATTCAAATTTCAGAATGAAAGGGTATGCTTTTTTTTTATTATTCACATCTTCCCCCACTATAACTTTGCTTAATTGCTTGTCGTCTGAGATTTTAAATGCTGTGATGAAAGGTAGTTATATAATTGTTTCACTTTTTGGCTGTTGTTTCAAATTCATATGTTTAGTGTGTGTTGGAGAGTGCTCCTTCAATACTATGTTTCAAATTAACATTGCTACACAGCTTCACCGGTGTTGATCAAATTGGATGGATTTTTGCAGTCTTATATTTCCAGTGATGGAATGCTTGATTATGGATTTTTTAAGTTTATACACAAAAGTTACTATAGTTATTTATTGTAATAATGCTATGTGGAAAAGATAATTGTTGAGAAGCAAGAGATTTGGTCTTTGTTCTTCCCAAGTTGGAGATTTGTTCTTGTTCTTGCTTGAGGGTTGCAGATTGTGAAAGTTGTTTCATTAGCTCAGTTCTCTCAGGTAGAAATGCTTCTTTTGTTTCTCCATTATTTGTAATATAGATCATTAAAAGAGACTTTAAATTTTGTAGGTTATGTAAGCTCTTAAATCTTGTATTTCATACTGAGTGCAACTTAACCTATATGAGAAAGTTGACCACATGTCAGTCAATAATCTCATCTCAGGAGGAATTTAAACACTGAAGTAAATTGAGATATAACGCACAATAGTTTACATGTGAAACAGAGAGAAATTTGACACTAACCATTCATGGAAACAGCCACTTTGTTTCTGGGGTTAAGGCTGTGTACATCTATTCCTTCTCAGATCTCAATTGATAGGAGCTTTATACACCGGTCCGTACTTTTCTGGGAAGCCCAGATAGTACAAGCCTTTTTTCTTTTGTGGAAAAAATAGTACAAGCCTTGCGTGTATCTATTCTGTCCTAGACCCCACTCGGAGGAAGCCTCATGTATTGGCTGTGCTTTTCTGGGAAGTTTAAATAGTACAAGCCTAACTCATTAGTTATTGTCACATGTTATCCTAGTCATTGCACACTTACTATTCTAACAACTTATAATGGGTAAACTGCTGTAAATGTAATTGATGGTGTGAGATGGGGTTAATTTTCAATTTTGTAATTTGTAATGTTTAGCATTTTCCATATCATGTTATTTGTCTCTTGTTTTGTTGATAGTGTCTTTTGATTGTATATAACATCAAAAAGGTAAAGTTGTATGGAGATGCTCAATCTTCAAATTTTACTGCATTTTTTATTTGTTTAATTGATGAGGTGCTATATCTTAGAATAATTTTCATGCGGTTTCTTTTATTGTGACACATGATCATTGAGTCATCATGGTTCACATTATTTTATGGTGTTTATATTTGATTATCTTCATTTTTCAATAAGTAAGAAATTGGGAGAATTGCAATTTAGTCCCAATGAAGGAACTTTATGACAAAATGGTCCCGCGAAATCGCGTATTTGCAAAAAAGTCCCACGTGAAATCATGTAATTACAAAAAAATCCCATAAAGTTGTCAATATACCACATAGAGTTGTTAATGACAACAAAATATTCAAAAATTTTGTTGTTATTAACAACTCTATGTGGCGTATTGACAACTTTAGGATTTTTTTGCCATTTCACAATTTCACGGGACCATTTTGTCGTAAAGTCTATTGACTGGGACCAAAAAGCAATTTTCCCTAAGAAATTTGGAGGACTTTAGTCTTTTTATATTTGATTTATATCCTATCACCAAAGGTAATTAATGTCACCACCCCCACTATATTCATAGAAGATGTTTCGTGTTTATTATTTCTTTCTAATTGCAGGTGCTCTTGTCATTGAATGGAATTGAAGATCAGAACACTAGGCTGTTTTTGAAAGCAAAGTAAGCTGCAGTTTGCAGCTCAAGATGCCTCTTTTCATCTGACAACCCTCTGTTTGTTATGTTTTTAATGATTTTGTCTTTTGTTTTCCTTGCAGATCTATTTTGGGAAGCCATAAGAAAATTTTATGGGATCTTTCTTTTTCGAATGTACTGATTAATTTTCCTTGGAGAAATTTTGTGTCTGATTATTGCAACTTGGTAAGCGCTTAATTTCTCCAAAGTATTGATTGGATATTATGCATGGATCCTTTTTTGATAGCTCTCATGTGTATTATGTTGTGTTGTTTTTCAATTGTATTATATTATTGAGAAATTAATTAGTTGTGTCATTCTCTACAATGAATGTATCATAAATGATGACAATTGCCTAAGCTGCTCTCGTCTAAATGGTGTGGAACTTTTTAGTGTTGTATTTCATGGTTAAGGACCTAGTAGGCTGGGTTTGGGATCATAGCCTTTTGTTTTATGCTCTTCTTGTTCCTCTTCGGTGAGAGAATTGGAATCTGGATCCTTCTGTCAGAATTCTTCCATGTTCTACTTTTTATTTCCTTATTTGTGGCTAAACATTCATTCTTTCTTTTCAGAAGCGTCCTTTATTGAGAAAATAATTTGGAAATTGAATAACCCTGTAAAGATTTCATTTGTCTGATTCATGGTTTTTAAAACAACCAATAATAGTGACATGATGCAGCGATGCTATATAATTTGAAGATCATATTATATTGACCTGGTTTTTTACATTACAATGCGTATGAGTGGGGTTTTGTTTTTAAAACATATATACTTTTAGGGTCGGGCTTTTGTTATGTTCTTCTAGTGTTGGTAAGAACTAAGAAGCACTTCTCTCTCAGCACTCTAAAAATAAGGTAGTATGTCATATTTAAAATTATTACATGCCAGCCAGGTCTTGCTCTCTTTCTTTGACCATGAATCTTAGCAAAAATGTGAAAAAGAAAGAAAGAAGCTGGCAGTGTGTTGGGTTGGCCAAGCCATATATGGTAGCAGTCTTGTGAATTGAAGAAGCTTAGGAGAACTTGAAAATGGCACTTTGCTGAAAGCATTTTGTAATGCTAGATTTTCACTATTATTTGCAGAAGTTGGTATTCATGAATAATTTTTTCCTGGTCAGCTTCATGTTCCTATAAATTTACTTGCAGGTAATGGAATCAAGATCTATATGTTTTATGTCCATGAATAATCTCGAGTCTTTCTCCTCACAAGTTGGGGAAGATTACTGCTCATCGAAGTGCTTGTTAAATTCAGTATCCACGTCCAGTAAATGTCTGGGAATCCGGGTTGAAGACCTATATGAGTACTTTGAGATCAAACTAAATGACTTTGAGGTTAGGCTCTTAATACCAGTAATATTTTTTTTTATATTTTTTAGGTGTGTTTGGTAATCAATCAACAATCTACTGTTATGCAGGTTACAATGACGAATTCTGATCAGTCACAGAAGGCTTCTTTGCTTGAGCAATGTAGTACTTCCGTCTTCCTCTCATCTTGTGTGATCCCCGATGAATCCATTTTGAAACAGTTGGAGGTGATGAATATGTGACATATGAACTGAATTCTTCTTGTGGAATATCTTTAGTTTTGTCTTCCTTTTTTCTTTTCTCTATTAATTTCCATGATTTTTTTATTTTAGGTTTTTATAATCATTGAATTACTTAAAGCACATCTCTCTCCATCAATGTATGGCGCAGTCAGAGAATTGGTTAATCATTTGGGCTCGTTATATTCGAAGAATGAATGTGAAATCTTGGAAGCCCCTTACCTGCCTAATATTGTTTCTGGTTCACCTTCTATATTTGGTGTCTCTGTTAACTCAAATGTACGCTCTGTTGTTCTGAGAGTTATTTTGGAAAATGATGGGGATAATAGCTCTGCACTCATGTTTTCCCTCAAAGAGATGAAAATCTGGTACGTATGCTATTGTTGATTCTGTCCTTTGGGTTACCAAATATGCAAACTTTGAAGAACTGCATTTCATAGAGTCCTTGCCTTTATCATGTTTTCATAAGTTTGATGCTCACTGATAATGTTGAGAGTGAGCTGGTCAGAGTTTGAAACCTGATAAGAGATTCTAGTTTTACTCTTTTTATATACAACTCTTATATATCTTCCTGTTTCTCTTTATAGCATATTCTTAGGCATATTTACTATGTGACTCAATGACAATGGGGTGGTTTTATCTCTTTGGAGTAAATTAAGAACTAGTACACACTCAAAGTGATAGGAATAGACAGACTAAGGGGTTTATAGTATGAAACGTAGATGTAGGGAAAAAGGGGACTCGCAGACCCCTTAATAGACCTTTCTAACAACATTCTTTTTCTCCTCCAGCTCACTTTCCCTCACGTCCCATGTGAGGGTTAGTGACAACAGACTATTCCCTTTTCCTTACCTCCGGCTACCGCATTAATAGATAATGTAGTCCCCTGCTGACTATCTTTCCTCTTCTTTCTCTTCTCATATGTCTTCAGCATACTTGTCCCTTTGATACTTCTGGATATAACAAATCTGTAGAGCCATCAATAATTTTTTTAAAATATGAAAGCAGTGTAGAAACTGTCATTGTAGTATTGGAGCCTTGAGATATGATGTAAAATACGCGGTAGATTGTGTAATATTATTTTTGTTTATAATTTCTATGATGCCTCCTTCAATACATCTGACTAAGAAATGTGTAGAGCCATCAATATATATATATATATGTATAAATATATATCTTAAAATGAAGGCAAAGTGGAACATTGTCATTAGCCAAAAGTTGGGGTCACATGTCAGAGTCAATATACTTCTAGAATAATGTTTTCTTAATTCTTGGATGTATTGTTCATGATTATTTATAATTCTGAGTTCTACTAGTTACTCTGAACTATACTTAACACTTCAATAATACTTCTGGGTTGGGCATAAGCCAATTAACCCAACCTTATACTGTATACTAGCAGTTGGACTTCTTAACCATCAAGCTACCACAAAGTTTGAGTGCTCAAATACCTCATTTCACAGGTCATCTTTGTTTGTCTGAAGCATGTGCATATAGATTTTTCTGACCATTATTTTCTTCCTATTCTGGTTTTATTTCATGAAGAATGCAAAAATATTCTCAGAACCATTTTCGCATCTTGTGCCATTTGCAGGTATGCTTCTATGGAATTAGAGGAGTTTTTTGTCCGAATGCAGTCTCTAAGAATCTCTACTTACAAACTGCAAGATGAAAAGAATAGCTTTGTATTGCTTTCAACTGTGAAATGTTCTCCTAGCCCTGCAATTGAAGTTTCTGATTCTGAAACATGCAATGGGCCCAATCAATGTTCTGGTGTACCTATGTTGGCTAATGCATGTCTTGCCATTGATTATGAAGCCCCTAGAACTAATATAGCTGGTCAAAAGTGTACTATGTACGTTAATAATGCTGATATCCACTGCTATCCACATGTTGTTGGATTGCTTGTCAGATCTTTTGATAGATTAACTGCATATGGTACCACTTCTAAGAATTTGTCTGCTGGAAATGATATTGACATTTTCGAAGCAATGGCAAGCCTTGGGTTACAAAAGTTTGGCTTATCAAATTATGTTGAACCTGGATCCTCTGAATCAGCATGCATTCCGGTAGATCATTTTCCATTTGTTACTATTCGCAATTCTGGTTCTCTAGGTGATTTAGAGAATGTGCTACTGTATGCCATTCCTGACTGGAGAAAATATTTCATACTGAGGGACCAAAAAACCAGAAGTCCCAAAATCAACATGAGAAGGTCCCAATTTTGCCATATGCCTTTTTCTCTTGAGCTGAATCTATGCAGACTGACAGCACATTTTCATGACTCATCATGCGTTGTTGGAACAATCATGTTGCCTACATGCAAGTCTTCTCTATTCTTTTGTGGAGACAGTATGGATATATTGTGTTCCTCTGAAGGATTGGTTCTTACCTCCCCTTGGTGGACAAAAGATTTTCATGATTATCTATGGGGACCCTCATCAGCAAATCTGTCTCCTATTCTAAATGTCCGTGTCAGATATGGTCAAAATATTCCTTCAACAACTAAGCTTGAAGTAAGTGTCAGCGTTCAGCATGTCTCTTGCATGTTACCAGCAGAATATTTATCCATCATCATTGGGTACTTCTCATTGTCTGATTGGGTTGGCCATTCAACTGATGAGCCCCTCAACAAAGAGCAGAGTTATATAGATGTAGAAAATGACAAAAGCATTACATATAAGTTTGAAATCTTGGACTCTACCCTCATTTTGCCCGTGGAGAATAAGGAGTATCAATTTCTTAAGGTTGAATTACCACAGCTTTACTGTAGTTTTATCGAAAATTCTTGTTCAGATGATGAAATAAAGGACATTCCTCTTGACCTTATGGTTCCAATTGATAAGATTGCCCAGAAGAATCACTGTTTGAATATGTTTGGTAGAGACTTGTTCCTATCATTTCTACTATTTAGGAATGACAAATTAGGTTCATCCACTAAACAAAATACTGAATGTGTGAATGCTGCTTTAATTGCACCTATAAGTGCTGATGTTTGGGTTAGAATTCCAATTGGAAATGAATCCAATTGCCAAAACTCTTATCAGGTGACAAGCTTCATGACAATCATAAGAAGCTGTCAAATTATTGCTCAAGGTAGTACTCTTATCGTTATTCCCCTATTTTTAATATTGTCGTACTACGTTTTTGTACTGATTCTCTCTCTCTCTCTCTGGGCTAACAGATAGCTATATCTTTGAGGGATTGGCAGCCTTGGTTAATGTCATTGATGAGTTTTCCTCAGTTGGTGATCAATCCAACTATTTCAAATCAGATGTTTTGCAGTTTATCCATTCAAAGAGAAGTTCAAAGGAGATCAGAGCAGTTTCTCCAACGGTTTCATCCATTATATATACAGAAGTGAACTGTTGCGTCCAATCTTTGTTGATAAACTTTTATCATACCAAAGAGGATTCTGTGGAGTTGATATTCAAAACTGATATGCAATTTAATTGCTCTGCATCATTAATGAATGATGCTTTAGTGAGGCTACACTTGGGTTTCTCTTCTCTGGCATTACATTCTCGTCAAGATTCACAGGTGTTAGCAAAATGCACATCCACTTGCTCATCCACGTTAGTGCTTCACATCACTTTCTCCAAATCAATTGAGGTTGACAATGAACTCTTTTTTTGTCTTCCATCACTTAATATCTGGCTTCATTTTTCTGAGTGGATGGAGGTTGTTAACTTTCTTAATCAGTTTTGCCAACATTTTGCAAAACTTGTGTCCTTGGATACATCATTGAATTGTTTTCCACCCAATGCTATTGCTCCTGTAAAAGACACAGCAGTTAGAGATCATTTCGGTTTCCATCATTCTGAAAGCACCTTGGCACATTTTGCCCCAGAAGAGATGAAGGATACTGTTTTACTGGCTTTGAAGTCTGATGTGGTTGGTGTGACGTTTCACATTCCTATATCAGTTACTGAAGAATCTTCTCTTGATCTTCAGTTTTGTGAAGATCTCTGGTTGACATCCTCTAGTGTATCTTTTGAAATAGATGAAGAAACAAACTCGAAACATCTTTCTGTTTCTTTCAACATGAGTCAGTTTGAATTATTAATAAATAGCACAGGTATCCAATTAAAGTCCAAAGTCGATAAATTCAGTGGCATAATAAAGATAGCTGAGAACAGAAGGTGTATATCTTGGCCTCTTTTTGAGATGGTTCAAGTTTACTTGGAGGCTGTACACCATACTAATCAGACAGACACCAGACTATTGAAACTAGAGATTCTGTGTGATCGCTCAAATGTGTGGCTTTCACATCCTATTTTCTATTTCTGGGGTGCTGTAAAATTCAATATTCCTGAGGAAGGGTCTTCTCAACTTTCATTGTTTGACGTTGATTTTAAATTCCAGTTGAGGAAGTTCTCTCTCCTACTAACTGATGGAAGGGTATGATGGCCATCTTTGCTATGCAAATCTTATGAGCATATTTTTCTTGCTAGTTTTTGTTTGTTTGTCTCTTAATTTCTTTTTCCCTATGGTATTTCATTCTAAGTTTTCCTTTATGTCTATGTAAGTAAAGCTTTATGGAGGCTATTCTTTTAGACTAAAAAGCTTATCTCAAGAGCAAAGATTGGGAGAAAGAGAGGTAAAGCAAAGAAATAAGAACAGAACCATTACTACAGGATGGATACAGTCTGGTGAATGGTAGTGCAAGAGACATAAACTGTATCTTCAAAGAAATTTGTTTTCCTCAAAAGTGTGGGAAAGATATTGACGGCTTCCTTTTAGTGCTCTGCGCATAATCTCTTTCAGGGCATTTCTTGGGTTTTTTTTTTTTTCATATTGTACTTGCTTTCCTTGATCGAGAATGTCATATGCCCCAGCTTCTTGTACTCTTCACCGTGTCTTGATAATTTTTTCCTTTGACCAAAGAAAAAATTACTTTTTTATACTGTGCTTGGGTCACTTATTTGAAATAGTTATGATTTAATAGTGTCGGACATTTTATTTAACTTCAATATGTACTATTAAATTTCATATATTCTTACTTTTCATTTTCAATTTTTATATTATATAATCTTTTTCATTTGCTTAGTGGAGCTGTAATGGGCCCGAGTTGGACATTTTAGTGAGGAACATCCTCTTGCTTGTCAACATGACTGAAAAGGACATGGAATGCTCAGTCACCAGTGATTTCCAAGTAAACTACAATAACATTGAAAAGGTGCAAGTTGTAAAATTAATGTCATCCTTTACTTGTTTAATATGAATAATTTACTGATAACAATATTGTCTGCTTCAAAAACATCAGGTATCTTGGGAGCCTTTTATTGAGCCTTGGAAATTTCGGTTTTCTTTGTTTAGGAAACAAGAAATGAGTGTTCTGCTGAATAGCTCCGTAACAACTGATGTAATTCTTGACTCAGCTGCTGAGCTTAGAATTAATATATCAGAATCCTTAATTGAGGTATATTATTTTCCGGTTTATTGGTTATACCTTGAAGATAATGTGAGAACTGTTCATATGTTTTCATTAAAAAGCTTAAACTTCCAAGATAAAAGTGAAATAGTCTTGACATGTCAGGAATTTGATTTGTTTTGATGGCCCAATTTCATTCTTTCAGTGTATTTCTAGAATCACCGAAATGGTTATGGATGCCTGGCATCTGATGGGGTCCAAACATTCTTCAGAAAGCAACAAAATGATGCGTGTGCCTTCGGCTGAATATATGCATTCTAGAAAGTGTGCTGCTCCTTACGTTCTTCTAAACTTGACATCTGTGCCCCTTTTCTGTCATGTATATAGCAGCCCTGTCAACCCTGATCAGCTTGATGTTTTGGGCGAGAAAAACAGTATGTGCGTAGAACCAGGTTCTTCTATTCCAATATACATGGATGAAAATACTGAAGAACAACTTGCTCGTTACAAGCCTTCTTGTTCTTCTGATTCTCTAAATGAGCAAAGGTCAAGTGGATTTTCCCATCATTATATTACTATACAGCTTGATGGAACATCTGTGCCATCTGCTCCAATGTCTATGGACTTAGTAGGACTTACATGCTTCGAGGTGAATTTCTCCAAGATTGGCAATGAAAATGAGAAGGACAGTCAAACTGATACAGCATCTAGTTTTGTTGTTCCTGTTGTCTTCGATGTTTCAGTGCTTCACTATAGGAAACTAATACAAATATACTCTACCGTAAGTACCAATGACACTTCTTGCTTTATGTTGCTGTTGAGTTTCATTTTTCTTTACTTTTCTTTCCTTGTTATGATCCAAGCTTGAACATTCAGGTCATACTTTCAAATGCAACTTCTTCACCTTTGGAACTACGATTTGATATTCCTCTTGGGCTTTCACCAAAGGTATGCAAGCTTATCATCTTATTCCACAAATTGGGTCATTATGAAGGGATAATTTTTATAAATGATTTTTCTCATATGATGTATTGTTTCACCATTTCAGATATTAGACCCTGTATATCCTGGCCAACAGTTACCTTTGCCATTACATCTGGCTGAGGCTGGCTCTCTAAGGTGGCGGCCAGTTGGAAACTCTTACCTGTGGAGTGAAGCTCACAATCTCTCAAAGCTTCTCTCATTGGGTAACAAAATAGGAAACTTCAAGTCCTTTGTTTGCTATCCAACTAATCCTAGTAGTTCTGCATTTCGCTGCTGCCTTTCAGTCTCAGAGATCAGCTTGATGTCATCTAGCTTGATGAAAAGGAATGTCCCTGCAGATGAGGGAAACAATCGGTTTGTTCATCACATAGTCCTAAATGTTCCTTTAATAGTGAACAACTACATTCCTAAGGATATTGTTTTGACCACTGATAGTGGCGGGGTAAATCATAAAATGGCAGTTTCAGAGGTTTGTTATAAATCTCTTGCTTTATCTGTTTGTTATCAATAATATATCCAGCATATATTTCTGATTATAATATTTTTATACTGGAGCAATTGCCTTACATCATGTTTTCCTTTCAAGGGGGAAACTACTGTTTATCACGTTGATCCTTCACATGATCTTGGATTGGAGATCTGCATTGATGGATTCAAGCCTTCATATTTTAAATTTCCTCGGTTGGAAACTTTCTCCACGACTGCTAAATTTAGTGAGAACAAATTTTCATTATCTGAAACACTTACCTTTGAATCAAGCAATCTACGTGGTAATCAACATTCTTACACTTTTTTGTAGTTTCAATTAGATTTGGAACGCACTGTTTAACTGTTTTATTCATCATTACTTGTAGGCCCAATGTATGTGACTGTGGAAAAGACAATGGATGCATATTCAGGTAGTAGGGAAGTCATCATATCTGTTCCCTTCCTTTTGTATAACTGCATAGGTTTCCCTCTGTATATCACAGAAGCCACTTCTGAAACTATGGAACAGGGAACGTTTATCCCTTCCTATTATGATGTGGGTGAAAACGAAATCCTTGTGGGGAAAAAGGATGGATTTTCTCTCTTCTGTCCCAGCCATAATTCATATGCTGATATTCCTACTCACACTAGGAGTTCGCTGGGGAATCATGTCATCTCAATTCGAGACAAAGTTAGTCCCTTAAGGAGTTTCATAAGCAACTCCTTTTTCCCTGAAAATTGCCAGGAAAATTCTGGGAGGAACGCAAGTATAAATAATTCAAAACTCCATAATTCTTGTTTAAGCGGCTCAAAGAGTGGGCTAAGCTCAAAGGTTCAGTCAACTTCTAAAACTTTAGGTTCTGGTCGTCATGTTCATGAAAAGGTTGGGCCATGCATTTATTCGCCAAACCCTGTTTCCTCTATAAGCAATGTTCTGGTTAAAGTTAGTAGATGTTGGCCTGGATATGTTATGGAAAATTTGCCATATCCATTATGGTCAAGCCCCTTTTCACTTTCACCGCCAAGTGGTTCAAGTAATGTCCTTGTTCCTCAGTCATCTACAAATTCTGCATTCATTCTAGCAATGACATCTACCTCAGTTGTCGAATCATATAGCGGAAGGATAAATGCGATTACATTCCAGCCCAGGTAACGTTTTTGTCTTCATGCTTGGGCGAAGAAAGAGTTCTGATGCAGTTTGTTATTTGTAATGAATTAGATTTAAGAACTTATATTCTTTTTTATCCTTTAAACTTCATTGTTTAATAATTCTTTTGCATGTTGAAAGTTTAAATTATTTTTTCCGGAATAACTAATGTATGATTAGTAGAAAGAAAACGTAGGTGGGCCCCTGATAAAGATAAAGAACTTTCATGTAATAGAGCATTACAGATAAAAAGCACACTTGGGCCTCCTAAAAGTTAAGCTTTTAGGATGATCTGTTTCTTGACATAATGGAGTTCATCACGAGACGCCATCCTGTCTGATTAGTAGGGTCTAATTTTGCAGATATGTCATCAGCAACGCATGCAGCAAGGATGTGCGTTATAAGCAAAAGGGTACTGACTTCATATGTCATTTGGGCATAGGAGAACATGCTCATCTTCATTGGACAGATACAACCAGGTGACTTTTTTTAATTTGTCTAGTTTTAATATTGGGTTTAGTCAGTTGCTTGGATAAAATTAAATACTTTGTTTTGCATTTGCTGATAAAAGATGTACAGCAAAGTGCTTCGAATAAAGGACCAGTCATCTTGTTAGTTATGGTAAGGTAAAACTTGCTAATATGTAACCATATATTTAAAATTTGGCTTGCATGATCGGCATAATACTTTTTCATCTTGAAGTGGCAGGAGAGCAACGTGTTCTATAAAACTGTATTCAATGGTTTAATGGGTGCAAATGTTGTCACTTGTATCTGTTTGTTCAAATGTCTGTTTTTTTTTTTTTTTTTGGAAAAGTAACTAGCGTTTTGCTTGAATGATCCATATGGCACATTTTCTTCATGCTGTAATTGGATTGATCTATATTCTCTAAAATTCTATTTCTATATTATGTAATATTTGATGCCTGACCCAGTTATTCTGTTGCCATAATACTATTTTTGCAAGGTACATTTTCCTTGTTATTCCTTTTGTTTCACTTTAACAATTCTAATGTTCACAGGGACCTGGTTGTTTCAATATCTTATGATGAACCTGGATGGCAGTGGTCTGGAAGTTTCTTACCAGATCACCTTGGTGATACTCAATTAAAAATGAGGAACTTTGTCTCGGGAACCATACATATGATACGAGTTGAAGTGCAAAATGCTGATATATCCATGGGTGATGAAAAAATTGTTGGAAGCATCAAAGGAAACTCAGGGACTATACTGATCCTGTTGTCAAATGATGACACCGGCTACATGCCATACAGAATTGATAATTTCTCAAAGGAGGTTTGTCCCTTGTTTTTTCTTTTAGAACACGGAACTTCTTGGATCCCAAAGAAAATTGGGCTTTCCTTTAAACATTCCTCTTTGACTTTATTTACTATACTATAATATGACTACAAACAGTTAGTTGTGATGTGTCAGTCAATATCTGTGCTCTGCTTTTTCTATCTTTTCATGTCAGTATGATTGTAGTTGATATGTTAACATCTACCTCCAGTTTCAAGTTAACAGTTCCAGTGATGTTAATGACATTAGCCTCAGTTCCCAAGGGGATGAAGGCGCTGTTCATGGCTTGCACTTCTTACACCATGGGAGGTGCTGCCATAACAATATGAATAGGCTTAAAGAAGAAACTACAAAAACTGAAGCGCAGTCTTTGACATCCAAGAGAATAGGATAAATTAATTGTTCTTGTTTTTAAATATAATTCACATGCCACGTTTTTCTAAATTTACAAGTATCAATTTTGTTTTTTTTTAAAAAAAAAACTTGTGCAGCATTTTTGGCCTTATTTTAGTGTCTTGCAATCTTTTGGGCGTGCATCCTTTTGTTGTGTCTTGCTTAAGGCATTTTAGAAGTTTGACACCTTAAGAGCATCTTTGGCCGTTCGCTACCTTTAACGGTTCTTGTTATTTATTATTTTGCCACATATTGATATTTTTTTTTATAAATTGAAGATAAATGATAAGTAGACTGACTTGTACTTTTGCAGCTGTCAAGCACTTAATGTCAAGAGAATGTCAGTGTTTCCATTTTTAGGTTCAATGGTATTTATAATTTTCCCATGCTCTTGCTGTTTTGTAGAGATTGAAAATATATCAGCAGAGATGTGAAATGTTTGAGACAGTTGTTCACTCCTATACGTCTTGCCTTTATGCCTGGGATGAACCATGCTATCCTCATCGTCTTATTTTGGAGGTGAACTATTTTCGTATTTAAAAATATGGAATTTCAATAACTTTTCCTAACAAGGTTCGCTGTCATTGAAGGTACCTGGAGAGCGAGTTTTGGGATCATATGCCCTTGACGATGTAAAAGACTATATGCCTGTCTACCTGCCACCCACCTCAGAAGTAAACTTATTGGCCTTTTTTCAATTTATCCCTCTTGTTCGTCTTTTGCCAACCATGTCTACCTGGAAGCATCCAACTGTGTCTTTGCTTGACATATTTATACATGTTTGAGTAGTACATATTGAAATAATTATGAATGATTTTTTTCCCAAAATTTTGTAATGGCTAATTTGTTATTTAAACATTACTAAACCTTTGAGCTCAAGGTGAGCTTTTAAGATACTACTGATTGTTTGCATTGATGATGATTTCAGAAGCCAGAGAGAACATTCTTTTTATCAGTCCACGCAGAGGGTGCAACAAAGGTGAATCCATAATGCTTTTGTTCCATCCTTGTATGACATGCCAAAATCTCAATTCTGTTCCTTTCTGTTAACTTTTATTTCTTGCAGGTTCTCAGTGTTATTGATTCAAACTGCCATGTTCCTAGTAATGTAAAGAGACCAAGTCTCTCACAATCTGCAGGGAAAAAGTTATGTGATCATAATCTTGCTAGACCTGCAGAGTACAAGGAGAAAATATCAGTTGTTATTCCACATATTGGCATCTCTTTGATTAATTCTTATTCACAGGTATTTGGACTGATTCTTTTTTATATATATTTCTTGACTCTCTTCAACCTCCGCTAAATAATTATTATTGTTGTAGGAATTGCTTTTTGTATGTATGAAGGACTTGAAAACCTATCTGCTCCAAAGCTTGGATCGGCAGATTCTTTCCTTTGAGATCTCATTTTTACAGGTTGATAACCAATTGCGGTCTACGCCATATCCAGTTATGTTGTCCTTTGATAGAGAATGCAAATCCTACGAGGTTGGCAATATAAAATCTAAGGATGATGTTGCAAGAAAAGTGGAGAGAATAAATCAAATGAATTCTTTCAACAGCTCATGCGATCCTGTGTTCTTCTTAGCAATATCAAAATGGAGAAAGAAAGACATTTCATTTGTTTCATTTGAATACATAAAATTGAGGTACATGTTATGCATAATTTGATGCATCTTTTGAGTTTATAGTTGCTTGCACTGCTATGTGTTTGTATTCGTCTTACTCATCATATTATGTTCAATGCTTGCAGCATTGCGGATTTTTGTCTGGAGCTTGAGCAAGAGGTCATATTAAGCTTATTCGAGTTTTTTACACAAGCTTTTTCTAGGCTTCAGTATCTAATCACATCATCTTCTGATCGCTGTAATGGGGGTTCAGTAAAGGATTCCTCATTGTCTGTGCTGCGTATTGAGAATTGGATTTCAAGGGATGATCAGTATCCTGCACTGATTACTCATGTCTGTAATGGAAGCTCCAAACGCAATGTGCCATTGGCTTCCATTGTTCCAATTGGCGCCCCATGGCAGGATATTTATCTTCTATCCAAAACACATCAGAAAATTTACGTTGAAATGCTTGAATTGGCACCAATCAAATTGACATTAAGGTAAGTTTTTCTTCATTATGTTCTATCAAAATTGAAGTTTCTAATTGCTGCTTTTGATTTATCCCCTACTTGATGCAGTTTTTCCAGTGCCCCATGGATGCTTCAAAATCGAATCCTCTCGTCCAAAGAATCTATTATCCATGTAAGTAATTGTCAAGGATTCGTGACGATATATTTTGAGTATGTTATTGTTATCTCTTTTGTAATTTGAATGTAAGTATTTAGGGATTTCCAGAGAATTAGGATAGAAGAGAAGATAGAAATCAGATAGAGGATTAGAGAAGAAGAAGAAGAATAAGAAGGAGAGGAAACAAGAATTGCTCTTCGGCTCTATTCAATGATCAAAGTCAGGAAAAACTGAAGTACATAGGGTCCTCCTCCTTATTTATAGGATAGGAGTAAGGTTTCATAGGAAGGTAACTAACTAACAGAAATAACAGAAACAAGTGCGCTACTGTCTCACTCAACCGGTAAGCTTCTAGACTAATATTCCTAATTCCCTAATTATCTATTCATATTGTGCACATTAAAACCTAATTACACATTCATTTTACAACATTTTATCAGATAAAGACAAATTCTCATATTGAATGCCTAAATATGCAATCAAGATCAAACAGGAGCTCTTCTTATGAGTTTCCAAGAATGCAAATATGCTCACTTCCTTAACACATCGACAATCTGATTAATAAGTTCTTTACCTCCAACAGGTTCTCTCATGCCTTCTACTATTTAACTTAGTTTGTACACCCATTCATTTGCCCTTGAAGAGAATGCTATGCAGGAAAGTTTCATATTTTCCCAAACGGAAGAACTTGGTGAGACATAGCTAACTATCTATCCAAACATTTTATTGTTGATAAAGTATAATAATACTGTGCAATCTATGTAGTTAATCCCATCAAGTGGGATAAGACTTTGTCATTATACCATCAAATACATTCCATACAGAAGTATTTGTCGGAAGTCCTATGTGATGCTGCACCTTATTGGGCTAAATCATTAAACCCTAATTAGGGTTAGGTGCCGCTAATCCTTAACCTAAATTAGGGTTTTATCCTATTTAGCCGCCAAAGTTAAATTAAGAATTAATTAATTGATGTTATTATTCAGATATGATGAATCATTCCTTTTTTGTATTTTTCAGTTATGGTACTCCTTGATTTGAGGAGTTAGGTTAGCCGTATGACTTCTATGTATCAATCTATAAGTATTGGCATCTCCTATCAATAAATTGTATCTTTGCAGTACGAAATCTGTAATGGTATCAAAGCCTAGGAGCTCTAAATATGTCTTATCGCGCTGCACTGAATGGAGAGAGGTGAGCCTTTGTTGTTGATGATAGTACTCTTTAATCCTCATCAATTGGCAATGGCTCAAACAGCACCTTTTCCTAAAATACTGATGGTTCATATGGTATTAACCCATCTCAAACTTTCGGGATGTGTGGTGCGATACCAGAATCATTCACCTAAGTCATAGTTACTCATCGGCTCAATGGAAATAATTATATACAATGGTCCAGCAATATGTTGGTGTTCATCAGAGGAAAAACAGAAAAATATCTCACTAGGACACCACCGCTTCCTCCCACCAATGATCCTAAGTTTGAAACTGAGACAGCTAAGAATAACATGCTGATGTCATGTTTAGTTAACTCTATGGCCATTAATATGAGTGAAAATTATCTCCTTGCATCTATTTCTAAAGAAATTTGGGACACAACATGCCGACTTTACTCACAAAAAGACAATATGGCTGCCATCATTTAGGTTAAACGCTCTCTGTGTTTTGTTCAAGGTGATAAATCTGTTACTCTCTACTACAGTGCTCTAATGAAATTGTGGCAGCATATTGATTTATATGAAGTCCATAAATGGCCTTGTCAAGTTTCTGCTGCTTCTTTCCGTGCTATCACCGAGAAAGATAGGTGTATTGATTTTCTTCTTGGTCTTCATGATCCTTTTGAACCAATTTGAGCTCAAATTATGAATTTAAAGCTGCTGCCTACTCTAGAAGATACCTTCTTTATGATCAAGAATGAGGAGACTAGGTACCTAACCCTATCTCAGATTCCTTCTCAAATGGTATTGAAAGTTCTTTTTTTGCTCTAAATGACATGAAGAATGAAAAAAATGGCAAATAGTGTGATCATTGTAAAAAGGGTGGTCATACTAAGGATAAATGTTGGCTGCTCCATGACAAACCACCTAACAAAGGCAAAGGTAATAGTAAAGGGTTGATGGTTGGAGGATCAGATTCAGAAAAAGAGATTCTCAACAATGAAGAAATCTTTCTACTCAGGCGTTTTCTTGACAAATATTTAGATTCTACCTCTTTAATATTAAATGAGAAAAATCCTCCTTTTGTAACTATGGTCAAAGCAGGTATGGCTTTTATGAAAAATTTAGATCCTAATGTCCAAAACATTTGGATTGTCAACTCTAGTGCTACAGATCATATAACAAGTTTCAAAGGTTTATTTTTAGACTTTACTGAATATTCTAAACATGTTTGAGTTGAGGTGGCTAATGGTCAATTTGCAAAGGTTTTAGGATATTCTAAACATGTTTGAGTTGAGGTGGCTAATGGTCAATTTGCAAAGGTTTTAGGATATGGTTCAATTTATTTATCAAATACAATTGTTTTAACTAATGTGCTTTATGTACCTGAGATCAAATGCAACCCATTGTGTGACTGAACACTCTAATTGATGTGTGCTTTTTGATAAATCTGATTGCTATTTTCAGGACCTGGCATTAGGGAACAAGATTGGGAATGCTAAAATGCAGAATGGTCTCTACTATATCAAAGGTTCTTCTCTTCATAAAGCTGGAGTTTTTGCTTCAGCAATGACCCTCGATGATTTAAAGTTGTGACACTCTAGATTAGGTCACTCTAGTCTCAGTTATATAAAGTATATATTTCCTAGCTTCAATAAAGACTCTATGTCAAATTTTCATTGTGATGCTTGCTATTTCACTAAAGAAATTCAAATTCCTATCCTTCACATGAGTATATGTAACACCTCACTTTTAAGCCATTACCTTCCTTATAGTGGCCCTTGGAACTACTGACGTGTCCATATATCGAAACAGAGAAATTTAAAATTTTGACATAGACCGAATAGAGAAACAACTTTTTCTCATTAACAGATGTACAAAACCAGAATCCAGAGATTGCACGAATCATACTATACAAGAATACATGCCAAGAAACAGGAAATATAAACCTCTATGCCTAAGTCTGTTTCCTTGTCCAACCTCTTTCGGAACTTTCACCTGCATTGCGGAGAGGGTAAGGTTTCTAAAGAAACCTTAGTAATAGAATCATAACTTGAAACCATATAGTGCAATACATGTCATGCTATATGCAATTCCCGTACTTTACCTCTAGTGCCCTCTCTCTCGGCACATATTGTGTACTGGGAGCCTACGCGTGACTCAACCCAAACTTAAACCTCAAACAATCAAGGCATAAACAGGGAGTCATACATCTCATGCATACAGGCTAACACAACCAGAACACAGCATACAAGCATATAACAAACAGCAGACAACACAAAGCAATACTCGTACAAGTTAAGGGTAGAGATTCTTGCTACTGTATACTCCTTGCACGGTGTACAGGCTCTGTTTCACTGTTTTTGGCACTACTGGTTTACTGGTACGCCTCTATGTAATGCCTATACAGACCACAATATAGGCCATTATTGTCTACCTCTAACATTATACTACTGCCCTTCCTTTCCTGTACCCCTTAGGGTCTTAGTTCCCCATTACCTAGACCATCTCTCTCTTCATACTATCCACCCTGTGCAACACAGGTCCTTGTTGTTAGCCCGTCCCCACTACCTTGGCCAGGACAGTTGGGCAGCATCTCCCCTTAGATGTGCCCATTAGACCTTCCATCAGTTGGGTAGCACCTTCCCTTTAGAAATCCTACATCTGTCAAGAACAATCGGACAGTACCTCACCCTAGGAAATGCTATCTTAGTACGAGACCATCGGACAACACCTCCCTCTAGAAAATGTTATCTTAGTCTGGGACATTCGGACAATACCTCCACTTAGGAAAGACTGTCCTAGTACAAAACAATTGGGCAGCACTTCCCATTATGAAGGTTTGTTTTGACCTAGATGGTTGGACAGAACCTCCCTTTAGGTTTACTATCTAAGCTTGCTCAATTGGACAGATTTCCCCCCAACTACTCTAATAACTGCTGGAAAATAAAGGAATTTAAAAGAGGGAGGGAACTGGAACTTACTTGGAACGAAGGCCAAGCAGGGGACTGCTCAAACTTGCTTCGGAAGAAGCTTACTTTGAAAGGGTGGGATTTCTTCTTAAAGGAGAGGGGGCATGTTTTTGAAGAGTGAAGAAGGGGTAGGGGTATTTATAGTTGAAGGGGAGGGGTCAAAGTGCAATTTTTATTGGGTCTTTAGGTATAATTTTACCAAAAACTTTTTACCTTTTTTGACAAGTGCCCCTTTTACATAATTCTTCAAATTTCACATGCAAAAATCTGCCTCCTCCCCCAAGCAAGGTTGGGCCACGTCCAGGTGGGCCTAGGTGGCCTTCTTGGTCTAGTTTCATCCGATAATTTCTTTCTAATCGACCTGAAAACTGGAAAATTCTAGAAAATTATATAGTCATCCAAAAATTCCAAACACTTTACATTAACTCCCTAAAAATACTAGAGGGCTACCCTTAAAATTTCAGGATTTTTGGATGATTATAACTCCCAGAATAAATTTTACCATAAAACCCTTTTTACCATTATTTTACCCATTTTCAAAGGTTATTGCTCACATAACCGGTTTTCTTTTCTGATGTTTACTGTATCAAAAATTCCCTAAAATAACGTATTAATTTTCCCATATCCTAGTCCAGAACACTGAGATCTCAATATATCTGATAATATCAGTTTTTGGCCAAAAACCCTATTCAGCCAAAATTTTTGAAAATATTCAAAAAAATCATAATAAATTCCTTGGATCTTGAAACAACATTCTAATTGCGCCATGTTCTGGGCACCCTCTACTATTTTCTGGAATTTTATGGAAATTTTCGGGACCCTTAGACCTGTCCGTATTTCATCTAAAAACTTTATGGAATTTTTCCTCTTTGCACAGAGTCCTTCCCTGAATTTCACTTCAATTGCTGTGAGATCTATTAGTTCTCTACAGACTAAAGCGTTCATCCGAAATACCTCATCTAGGCCTCAAAAAATATCAGGGTATGACCCTTGGTCCACCCAAAAACACTATTTTGAAATACAAAAATTCTGGGATGTTACACCCACAGAAGCATAATCAAATTAAAATTATACTTTCAGTATAAATAGTTTTCCAACAATGTACATATGTTCAAAATGGAATAAAATAATATTCCCTAAATTCATGAATTATAATCAAGCATATAAAACAACCATGCTTCTTATTCCAATATTATTTTTCAGAACAGAAAAATAAAATAACAAAAATACTAGGCAAAGGAAATACCGGCTTTGATACCACATGTTAGAATTTCATAAAGAATAAATCCATAAATTTTGCAAACTCCAATTTGAGTTTCACAGTGGAAGACTTGCGTACATCTTGCCATAGTGTATCTGAATGTTGTTTTCTGTAATCTCGGAGAACTTTGAAAGAAGAGAAGACGCTTAGATTCTTCTGGAAGGGAATATTGGGCATAGTAATAAGCTGTTGAATACCGTCACCCATCAGAAAACCCTTAAGCAAACAAACAATCGTTTTCAAGTATATGTTATGAGTCTTGATCTAATCCTTATATATCTTCCCATAAAAACTTATAAAGACTTTACCGACGAGACCCAACCTTTGAACATAACTCTTGGATTAATCTGTAATCAAATAATATTGTGGGCACATCCGGTAATATATATATTATTAAAATAATATCATAAAATGTATAATATAATATATCTAAATAAATAAAACATAATATATACAATCAATATTTATTAAATTCTAACAATATTAACTAACTTAACTAACTTCCTTAATCAAATAAAATTAGGTACATATGTCTTATATTAAGAATTAGAGGGAATAATATCAAACATACTAGTTGAAAGTTTAGATACTTTGTTAGAAATAGTTTCTATTAAAATTTTTTAAAAGCTCCACGTGAGAGACTTGAACAGGTGTTTTCACTTTTTATATTATAAAAGCTTCAATAAACCTTATATTCGAATTATCGTCAATGGGATGGGAAAGTTGCTTTGCAATTATATACGGATTCCCAACGTCCAAAAAAAAAAGGCACAAAAAGTAAATGTTGTTGGAGCACATGGTCTCACCATCACTTCAATGATTCCATCATGAAGGAATTCTGTGATAATGGGGTGTGGACCTTCCTTGGTCTTGAATAATGGATGCTTTAAATTGTTACTTGTTCATGGATCGTCCACAATAATTGATAGGAAATAATAAATGCTTATCCTTAACTTTGATAGATAAAAAATAAAATAAAATTAACCCCTCTTGTATTTCCATTTTTTATCATCTAGAAGTTAATATTTTGTAGAATTGAGTGGCAAGCTATTATTGAAGCCTACTCTCCTCTAAATAGGGTGCAAATGGAGCCACCTTATTTGTATTTGCTTTAATATTCACGGTTAAATTGGTATGAGGCCTCATCCCATAAGAAAAAGTATATAAATTCGCGTTTTGGGAAATACACTTATTAGAAGAGTTGAAAACCCTTCACACTCTAAACACACTCTAAGCATCGAAAGGATAAACCTTTGATGAAATGAAAAAAGAATATTGGTTTGTTAGTTGAAGCTAATAACTTCTAAAGTTTAATTAACTTCTTATACAGTGAAGTACTATTTCGAGTGGGATTATTATTTAGTACTGTAGATTTTCAGAACAACTAGTTTTGGAGAGAACAGCTAGTTTTCTACTTGTGACAGGAAAACAAGAAAGTTCAATTTAAGGGTTGGCATCTGTGGCCTTTTAGGTTAATTCAATAAAAGCACTTCAAAACGCCAGGAAAAAAAAAAGAAGGAATAAAAACTAACTAGGATATTGTTGAAGAAAAAAATCCATCAGCTTGATAGAAATTTCCACAACCTCAACAAGTTTATTAGAGCCTCTTCTCTAAGTGATACATTAATACAAACATTTCCAATGCTAAAAAGTACATTCTTTTATGTCATATGGTGAACCAAGTTTCACATTGTTCCTTTAATCCAATCAACTAAGTTGTTCAAATTTTTGTTTGAGTTGCCGCCTTCTTTAACGCTATTAATAGCTTTTTCCTTTAGTTGTAAAGCCCTTTGTAACGAAGTCTCGGGAGAGTAAAGTGCTATATAAGCGGATGCGCTGCACACCTCACCAGGAATTCTTTTTGGGGAGAGAGTAATGGCCCCGTGACAAGTGGTATCAGAACTAGCTGAGCCTTAGTCTAAGGGGGACCTCCAGACGCCGGTGAGATTGGTGGGCCCCGCGGCGAGGGCGCTCGCGGATTGGCTGTGGGAGAATGTAACGAAGTCCCACATCAGAGAGGCTCGGGAGAGTGAAGTGCTATATAAGCGGGTGCGCTGCACACCCCACCAGGAATTCCTTTTGGGGAGAGAG
>JBAGKO010000003.1:3857302-3883915 GCA_037177275.1 Acacia concinna | reverse complement strand
GCACCGGTAAGGAGAGTGGATCAAGTAGTATGGAGCCCCATAAAAAAAGGTCGGGGGAGGCCGAAGCAAACACTTAATAAGGTTATTGAGAGGGACCTTTTGGTTAACAACCTCTCTAAAAATATGGTTTTCGATAGAGCACAATGATGTCGTGCGATCCATGTAGCCGACCCCACCTAGTGGGATTAAGGCTTTGTTGTTGTTGTTGTTGTTAGGGAAATCAACACACATTTATTATAAATGATTAACTTAACTAATTTCTTCAATATCAACGAAATAGTTATCCAAGTCTTATATTAAGGATTGAAGGAAGTATGAACCAACATAACATTAGTTAACATTCAGTGGTGTATCTATATCTATATTAGGTGAATAGTGAACACCCATTAGCTAAGGCCATTGTTGAGCATGCTGAGAAAGCCACAGAAGGTGATGAAAAGAACCCTGCATGGCCAGATGCTCGTGACTTTGTTTCCATTTCAGGCCATGGAGTGAAAGCTCTATTGTTCTATATAAGCAAATAATAGTTGGGAATAAGTTGATGCAGGAACATAACATAGTCATACCAGTGGATGCTGAAGAAACACTAGCAGAGGCTGAAAGGTTGGCACAACCTGGAATTTTAGTTTCTATGGATAGAGAAATTGCAGGAGTCATAGCCATATCTGACGCATTAAGACCAAGTGCCAAAGAAGTCATTTCCATTCTTAACTCCATGAAAATCAAGAGTGTCCTCGCATTAGGTGATAACTAGGGGCCAGTCAAGTTGGGACTGAAACTGTCATAGTTGAAGCTCAGCCTGAGGCTAAAGCAGACAAAGTAAAAGAATTGCAGGTAGAGGTGACATGCCAAAACAAGGCCACTTAACTCTAAAGGGTCTGTTTGGTAGGAGGCAAATGGAGGGGAGGGGAGGGGTAATTTTAATGAGTTTGACTTAAAAATTGGAGAAGTGGATTGAAATCTTGTAATTAATTTCTAACACTTTTATCTTAGGGAAAAAGATAAATAAATATCCTCAAAATTTCAAAAACCCTGAAAGATAATCAAATTTGGTAAAGAACAAATGAGGGGCAAAAGACTTATCTAGAATAGTAAAATTGTTGATAATAACTACAACTGAACAGGTAATAACTATAACTAAACATGGTATAACTAAAATTCAATGTTAAGTTTTAATCACTACTAACAATTTTGGCTATACCGTGATATTGGTGGGAGATAGTATCAACGATTCCCCGGCACTTGTGGCGGCTGTTGTGGGAATGGCGATTGGTGCTGGCACGGATATTGCCATTGAGGCAGCTGACATAATGCTCATGAAGAGCAACTTAGAAGACATAATAATTGCCATTGATCTTGCCAAGAAAACTTTCTCCAGGATTCGTCTAAACTACATTTGGCCTCTGGGATACAATCTGCTGGCAATTCCAATAGCTGTTGGAATCCTATACCCATCTACTGAATTCCGGTTACCGCCATGGATCGCCGGAGCTGCAATGGCAGCATCTTCCGTTAGCATTGTCTGCTCCTCCCTCTTGTTGAAGAACTACAGGAGCCCCAGAAGCTGAATAACCTGGACATAAATGGTATCAAGATTGAATAATCAGCAACCAATTGCTTTACTCTTGTTATGTGAATATAAATGGTATTAAATATACGACACTTGCTAGCTCAAAACTTTTATTAGCACACAACGCATATGCATCTAAAAAGGGATGGCAAGTTGTAGCATTATTTTTCTGCTAGTTCGTTTTGTTCATTACCCATTTAATACTACATCCGGTCCTAAATGTAAGGCTAAGGTTGTAGTGCAATTTACACTATAAATAAAGTTTTATATTTAGGACTGGATAAATAGCTTTCACATGTACAATATGTTACTTATAATGTAAAATTTTAAAGTAGATGCTTACCTCATTTTGTTCACTCTATAACGTAATGTCCCAATTGCTTTTATGCGATTTCTTCTTTTTTGAACGAAGTTAACTGGCATTAATATTATTGGATCAGGTTTGAACTTTATCCAGCCAAACTAGGAATATTACTTTCAATATGATTGTTTTTTTTTTCATTCATAATGTCATTTGTATACATCATGCATGCATATTCCTTTGAAACAATTTTCCACAGACCATCAAATGGAAACAGTGTCAGCAGCTCAATTACTGCAAATTTCGGGAAGTCTGTCCATTTTGCTTAGAAGATGTTGGGTATTAAATGTTACCAGTCCTACTATAGAAACAACCTTATCACAAATATTATGCAATAATGGAAATGGAAGTTTACTGACAATCTGCTTCTACAGCTTTTGTCCTCATCCAGATTTGAGAGCATCTGTTTGAATTTGAACCCAACATATTCATATTTTGGTTGTGTTAGGCTTCCAGTTTCCTAAACCCAATTTCCTTTTACAAAATCTAAAGACTAAATGATTCTATTATCTGTTTTTTTTTTCTGAATCAGTTTTGTAAAACATTTTTTTGGAAACAAGTTTTGAAAATAAACAAAAAAACAAAAAAAAATGTCTG
The DNA here is from genome assembly GCA_037177275.1 of Acacia concinna. Lineage (NCBI taxonomy): Eukaryota > Viridiplantae > Streptophyta > Magnoliopsida > Fabales > Fabaceae > Acacia > Acacia concinna. The sequence goes on along the minus strand of JBAGKO010000003.1, from coordinate 3,881,387 downwards.
CATAGTTGTTTTAAAAAATCTGTTTTTAACATGATGTGATGACACCCTCTTTAGTGGTGACATGGTGGTAATCATTACTAATAGTGTAAAGTCGATAGTATATATTTGAAAGTATCAAAAAAATGAAAATTCAAAATACAAAAGCAATAAATAAAAACAATTAAAATGTTTTTGTTTTTCAAAACAATTAGGTGAAAACAACCTTCCAAACAAGTTGTTTACTTTTTTACTGGGTCAAGGATCATTTTTGTCCTGGAAGTAACCACTTAGATGCGCTGGGTATCTGGAAATTTTTTTATAATCATTTTTGCTCCGGAAGTAACCATTCAGGAGCGCTGGGCATTTAGAAGTTTTTCGAGGACCATTATTATCCCAAAAGTAACCACCCAGATGCGCTGGGTATTCGGAAGTTTTTTTAGGACTATTTTTGCCCTCGCAAATTTACCTTTTCAGTAAGTCAATGTCAAGCTTAATAGTTAAATGACACCATGAGTTGAAAAGTTTCACTGATACAGATCACATATGATTCGACTATCACGATCTCTAGAGCAAAATTCAGATCCATATCGCATATGATTCGACCATCATGATCTGTCGAATCTTTAGATTTTTTTCTTTGTGTTCCTCAACTCACCATTTAAATGTTTATCCCTAATATTCAAACAATATTCCCCAAAATCCCTTTATCTCTCTCTCTCTTTGATTGTGCTTAAATCCCAAAGACAGTGAAGAGATCCCAAAACATAGTTACTTCCAAAATGTTTCAGCTCATGGTATCATTTAACAGTTAAACTTGACATTGAATAACAGCTAACATAAATTTGCAGGGTCAAAAATGGTCTTCAAAAAACTTTCGGATACCCAGCACTCATAGGTGATTATTTTTAGATACTTAGTGCTCCTAAATGGTTACTTCTAAATCAAAAATTGTCCTAAAAAACTTCCAAACACCCAACGCTCATGTGTAGTTATTTCCAGGACAAAAATGGTCCTGTACCCTTTCTTTTATTTTTAAAAACAAAAACAAATTGTTTAAAAACGACATCAAACAAGTTCTTAGTTTCCTAAAAGCAACTCTTGTTTTCGTTTGTAAAACCCAACGATTTTGGGTTAATATTCCATTTTGTAAAAGTGAGTTTAGAGTCACCCAAAAAAGCATATATAAGAATCGACTTTGTAGGAAGCTAGTTTACATCTTCTAACTGGTGATCTGGTACTGATACGCAATCACGCACTTGATTATCCTTTAAGTCTCAATATCACTACTCAAATACAAAGAGACCGCATTTTGATGACTTCACTAAAAGCTAACCTGATAAAATCCCGTACGTAAATATCTGAAGTGCTTAAAACAGACCAGCAAGCAAAATGCAAAAACATAATACTTCAGATGTCTTCTGAATTTGTTGTTCACAATTAATAACTTAAACATAAACAGGAGATGTATCATGGAACGCCATACGTATGAAGCACAATCTTATTCAGTTATACGATACATTCTTCTGACAGTCATATGAAGCACAAAAAGACTCGTTCCAACAAACACAAATCTATTTGCTCCAGTGAGACAGACAACAATATTACATTATCAGCTGAAGCATGTAGAAAGAAAAAGACCAAATGCATGTCATAACCTTAAACCAATGATAAAGATGCAATCTGTTTTTCACATCTTCGATGACCCTCCCATCTTGTTAGGCTTTGTCCCAGAGTTAGCTTCCCGTAAACGCTGTTCTTGGTATATCCTTTTAGCTTTAAAGAGGATGTTATGCACTTCATCAAAATGAGGATTTGTCGCAGTTCTTGTGTCCTCGATCCATTTTAGAACTTTCTTGTATGGGATCAATATACGACTTCTATCCGTCTCATCCAAAACTTGGTTGTATTCAAATGGTTTGTTAGATCCAACTCAAGGAAGATACTTTATGGAGTTAAGAACAGAGTAAATATGCACAAAAAGAGTTTATCAGGTAACCCAGCGTCAATAATGTCAGGAAAAATTGAACCACATATATAGTTACCTCGAGTTGCATGAGTTCACAAACCATGCTGAGGTCTGCTATAGAAGGGTGAAAACCACCGAGCAAGAAACCTCCATCTCCATTGAGCCAGAAGTCCTCTAGTTTTGTCAGAGAAGATAATAAAACTTTCTCAGCCTCAGCAGCTGCTTGTGGATTAAGAGGATGACCAAGAGCAGGTGCTAAAACAGTATTTATAGCATATGTCACTGCAACATAAGAAGAAACACCAGCTTCAGGAGAGAACATAATGACACTAAGCTAACAAATATTCTGCAGTCAGCTATAGGTATGATATGACCAGGAAAGTATGATTCAACAGTTTGTTTTTACATGCTCTCTAGTTTTGCGATGGAACAGTTAAAAAGGTATGGGGAACAAAAAGCAATGCATTATTTCTTGGTGACTTAAAAAATTCAACTTGTACATAATATTTTGAAACTACTAGACCCTAATCTTACAAGAAGCTATTGCATCATACATAATCCATTTCTATTTTTTTGAAGAGGCTGCTACCTCTAACTCCCAATTTATACATGGGTTCATCCCCAATTAAGTCGCCCTCAAGAACCCCTTTTTTCTGATTTAGATTTTGCTAAGACATGCTGTCCTTTTTCCAAAGCTGAATCTAATGGAATATGACTTCAATTAGGGCATTCTAGATCAATTTTTATTTTTTGCATAACAAGTGATTGGATCGGTTATATTTCATGACATGAAGTTCTCTCAAGGATTACTTTACCGTCACAGTTATAATGTTGATCTTGGAAACAAGATATTCCAGGACAAAATCCAATTATGGAAAATGGAGTTCTCCACTACATGCACTCTTGTATATGAGAAACATGGAACTCATACGCCACATTAATAAAGAACTCAAAAAATGTCTGACTCTGGAATTAAATGCACAAGGCACCTGCACCATGCCGTAGATTAGAGTGGTGCCAATCCAGCGCTGAGTTAATTTTTGCTCTCCTATGAATATCAGCTGGATACCTGACAAATTAAAGAGAAGGCACTGTTAACAAAGACGCTTTGTGTGTCTGTGAGTGATAAGTTGTGCAGGCGTAAGCATAAAATCAAAAGAGCAAAATCATTTTTAGCATCTTCTATCTACAATGTACCGTGACCTGCATGTTGTTTAGATTGTGGTAAATATCCCAGCAACAATAACTCATTTGGATTCAAATGAAAGTCTAGAAGTGAGAAACTCTGAATTTTTGTGGTTACTTCACTTTCTTTTGAATCTTATTATGTTCAGGTACTGTATATTTAAACAGTCCAACTCTTATTTTTTAAACGCCCTAAAGAGTTGATAGATAAACAGAATATTAAAGGACTCCAGATTGGAACGAGGTGGTTATACTAACCAATGGTCAGCAATTCCAGGAAATGCAGTAGCAAGGTAGATAAGAATCGCATGGCTGCATAAATCAAGAGGATTAAATTATAGTTAATCCAATAAAATCTCAAATATTGCAATGATAGGACCTAAAAGATGAAGTGGAAAGTATAAACAAAAGAGGTGGAATACAGAAACATAATAAAATCATTATACACCAAACTTGAATTATATTGAAAAAAAAAATCTAAAATAATTATTTTATCAAAGAATTCGTTATCATAGTGACAGTTCCAGATATCACTCTGCATCATGGATAGATCATCAAAATTCAAAAGTTAGAATCTGAGATTTGGTTCACAAATTATAAGAAATATGATTTCATACGCATTAGTTACCTTTCTGGTTTCCCATTATGCACGAAGTTTAAAGAATGAGTTGGTTTATTCATGATTTATGAATAATGCAACTTACAATAGATTTTATATTTTTATGATATATATTGATCGATGTTAGTAACTAAAATCTTAGTAAATCAGACATCTAGAAAGAAACCGTCTTTGTTGGACATAAGCCGATTCATACGAAAGTAACTAACTAACAGAAATAACAGAAACAAGTGCGCTACTGTCTTGCTCAACCGGTAATCTTCTAGACTAATATTCCTAATTCCCTAATTACCTATCCATATTGTGCACATTAAAACCTAATTACACATTCATATTACAACATTATATCAGTTATTGAATAGGTAAAAACACTTGTTCAATTGTTCAACCATAGATGAACCAATACTAATTAAATAACATTAATGTTATTTTGTATACATCATAAAAAATATTATATAATAACTTTATTTTAATCATGACACAGAGAGCTCTAAAGTATTCTCTTGTGATTTCCAATGAAGAAATTTCATGGACGTTTGTACACTTATAGGGCAGCAATCATATAGGCCCATTTGGCTCTATTCTAAATGGTCCAAAGAATGGAAATCTGGTTTCCATTCCCAGGTGAGGTGTATTTGGTTGTCATTTAGAGCCCAGCATCATCATTCCCCGCCCTTTATCACAAATTAATGAGTCAGCATTCCTCCCAAAAATGAGATCAATCAACATTTTTACATGGTGGAATTAAATGGAAATACCCAATGTCCCTATTTCCTTCTCCTTTTCCTCCATGTCATCGCCGTCCTGTGCTTACATTGCTCAGTGTCCACTTGTCCCTTATGTGCTCTGTCCAGATCTATTTGTCATCCAGAAAATCCCATTTCTAACCTTCCCCACACCAGATCTCCTCCTCCACATCTGTTTTGGCTAGCATCACCGTCACCAACCTGCCTGCAGTTTTGTTCCCCCCCCCCCCCCCCAAAAAAAAAAATGCTACTAGGCAGAAAAAGAAACCAAATGTTCAAGCTTCAGGAGCAACATGCCTATTGTCCAAATTATGTCACATGATTTTTCTACGCTCTGCCAGATGCTATAGCCAAAATTTCAACACAGTACCAGAAAATGTAATGGTAAAGAACTTGGGGAGGTTCTATCAGTTTGGTAACTGGTCTATCTCACATGTAAGCTTTTCCTGTCCTTGGCATCAAATATGTCCTTGGTGTTTTGGAATCTCTCCAAAAGCTCTGACACGCTGCCAAAAAAAATTTCCTAAATTAGATGGAGTACCGATTGCTGACCGCATAAAAAGTTTAAATGACTAATCTAGGCATTTTATCCATTTAAACAATAAAAAACCAATCCACTAAAATATACTACTGTCCAGGGAAATGAACATATTATAATGAGTCAACTCATTGATGCTTGATTTTCTTGTTATGTCATGATTAATTACAGAGGGGTTTGATGGCCCTTGCTGATGTTGAAGGAGCACGAATCTATCTGAAGGAGTTAACAATAGCTCATCATATGGCTAGTCTGGAGTCAATCCAGGAGGTTCTAATCAAACATTACACTTGGCAACTGCTTCATGAGATATACAAGGTAAAGGGCAACTTTACAAGGGTTTCTTTATTCTTGCAAAGACGTGTCAAGCAGACCAGAGAGTGCAAGAATGATTTCCTCATCAGCTGTCGGTATTAAAGTGTGTTAACTAATTTTACTGTATTTTAAACATTGAATATGTCTGGATAAATTGATTAAGGTTAGGCCTGTTGATTTAAATTGATTTCAACTTGCACTTATTTATGTGGTTGGCTTCCAAATGTTGAATTCATAAAACTGACTAATAAATTAGCATGGTTATATTGTGAGCTCATCTCAACTCTAAAATATCTGAATTTTATTGCTTGCGTCAATCATTAGAGTTAATGAAAACTCTTTTATTTCCTCATTATCCTTTTTCTATTTGAAAACTATCAACTTTCTGTCTAAACATTAGCTTCCTGAATTCCTTGTCAAGAAAACTGCAGCTACAAAAGAGCATTTCTCTAAACGTGTAAACATCCCAATGTCACTTTCACATCTGACACCTTGCACCTCTTTCTGAAATTGAAGGTGTTTGGTTCGGCTGGTGTTATTGGTAATCCCATGGGCTTTGCAAGGAGCATGAGCCTCGGTATTAGAGATTTCTTGTCTGTGCCTGCCAAGAGCATTATGAAGGCAAGAATCGCATTTTTGCTACCCCTTTTTTATCCCTCCTTGTAAAGCCTCAATAAACTGATTATTTAAATCATGGACTCATTTGTCAGAGTCCTGTTGGACTTATTACTGGCATGGCCCAAGGCACCACAAGTCTTTTAAGCAACACAGTCTACGCTATTAGTGACGCAACTTCTCAGTTCAGTAAAGCTGCTCGCAAGGTATTTCTTCTTTCAATGTCATAATGATTCCATCCCCCAAAAAATACAAAATTTAGCCATAATTATCATTCTGTATTTTTCAGGGTATTGTTGCATTTACATATGATGACCAAGCAGTTTCAAGAATGGAAAAGCAACAGTTAAATGTCACTTCAGGCAGCAAAGGAGTAATTAATGAACTACTAGAGGTTTGTGAATGAAACTACCTGATAGCTTTTCAAGAAACATTCTGTACTGCGTTATTGATCTTGTGCCCTTTCTCCTCGAGTATAGATTGCATTCTCTCACAATATTTTGACTGTTCTGCGCATCAGTTTAAAGTCATGTACAGTTCTATTTATGCAACTCAGAAACACGGGAATTAGTAATCTTAAAGATGATGCTCATGTTTGCATGTCATGCCTCGTATTTACTAAAATGCATTTTTACTTTTTGGATTCCAGGGACTCACTGGTCTTCTCCAGTCACCCATACAAGGAGCTGAGAGACATGGTCTTCCTGGTGTCCTCTCTGGTAAATTAGCTAGGATGAATTTAAGAACTCTCACTGATATAAGTTGAAGCAACTTTGTAAATTGACACGGCAATTGTTGTGGTACATGTGATGTTTGTTTTGGCTGACTGGTGAAAGTTCTTTTCTGACGTCTATTTTTTCTTTGGGACAGGGATAGCTTTAGGGGTAACAGGACTTGTTGCCAAACCAGCAGCTAGCATTCTTGAAGTTACTGGAAAAACTGCACTTAGTATTAGAAACCGCAGTAGACCCAATCAAATACGATCACAACGGTTTAGGGTCCGTATTCCAAGGCCATTAAGTGTTGAACTTCCATTGAGACCATACTCTTGGGAAGAAGCAGTTGGAACATCCGTCCTCATGGATGCGGATGATGGCTTGAAGTACAAAGATGAGGTATTAGTAGTTTGCAAAGCACTAAGAGAAGATGGCAAGTTTGCCGTGTTAACAGAGAGATTTTTATTGGTTGTTTTCTGTCCCTATTTGGTAAAATTGGGTAAACCTGAATTCTGTGGCATTCCGGCTAACATGGAGTGGATGATCAACTCGGAGATTGGATTGGAGAGTGTAATTCACGCTAACTCTGGTCAAGGCGTGGTACACATTGTTGGAAGTAGACCGGATCCCTTATTGAGGCAACATCACCATTCTCCCAAGAAAGGTGGTGGTGGTGGTGGTGGTAGAAGAGCAGCCCGATTCAACCACTTCTCTAGCCATCTTCCACTTTCTCAGACGAACTTGGAACTAGCAACTGAGAATGATGCAGAGAACTTTCTGCGAATTTTACTGTCAACAATAGAAAAGGGGAAAGAGAAGGGTTGGGGTTGTGGTCATTTCGTGCACAGGTCTAATATCAAGTAAGTTTGCAGTGTATCTGCCACTCAAATTGCTCTAATGGCTGCCCAAATTTTCCTCAATCAATAGGCGCCTTGTAGATTTGAACAGGGAAAGAGTTTCAAGCCTTCGCTTTTGTAATGGAGCAAGAAAAATGAACACCACATCAGTCTCTTCATTCCCATTTGAAAGGAATACCCACATTACCCACTAATTTCTTTGATACTTTTCCGGATGAAGCAGAGTTGATGGAAGCATTGGATTTCTTGTTTTCTGAAGAAGAAATTCAGCAATATTGGATTTGGAGGCAAGAACGAATTTTTGTTTCTTTTCGCCCCTTGTAATTATGTGTATAGCATAGTACGCCACTTACCTCTTGTTAGGGAAAGTAAATGCTCTGCCAATTCTTACCTGTACAGTTCTCCAATAGTTTGTTGTTTTTTACTTTTCACACGCAGTAAATTTCCGTATAATGACATCAAATTAAAGTGTAATTTTGAAATTCCGACAGCTATGATTTTGAAAATTTCTCCATTTACACAGCAATGAAGGTTCTCTAATGACCCCATTTGGCATATGGATCTATTTATGTTTTGAGAAGACCAATATATCCATGAAATTGAAAGAAAAAAACCATGAAGCCAGCTAGTTATAACCACAACAGGACACCGTTAACGCCTTCAACCGCTGTCGGAGAATCTCTATTTAGTTATTATAAGCTCCAGTTACCGTCACATTTAAATTATTACAATAAATTAATTTTTATCCAGAATTATACTGAAATTAGATGCATTGTCGAATCAATATATGGGCAAAAAAAATTGTCGAATCAATATAATTTTTTTATCGATATTATATATATATATATATATATATATAAATAAGATTTGTAGGAAGTGCGATTGATTTTCCTAACTCTATTAAATGTGTTAAAAAAAAAGCATAGCTTTTATCTACCTATTTTAAATTTTAAATTCAAATGATTAAAGATTACATAGTTCTTTAAAGTTTTACTACAATTTCAGAGTTATATTTATTTTCAAAATAGATAAATGAAATTATGCCACTTACATTTTGATTTAGTATAACCTGCAACCCTAAATGTGCAACCTAATTTGTATTGCAAATTACAACGAACTAGCAAGAAGTATTAATTTTTAGGGAAAATTACACTGAGATCCCAAATAAAGGAATATATGTCAAAGGAGTCTCAAGAAAAGAAAATACTATTGTCAAGTCCTTAAAATAATAAATTTATTACTGTTAAGTCCCCATTAACAATTCCGGAGTTGTTAATGGCGCCTCTGGAGTTGTTAACTTTGAGACCTGACAGTAATTAATTTCTATCTCAGGACCTTTTTGACGTATATTCTCTTGTTCGGGACCTCAATATAATTTTTCCTAATTTTTAAAAGGGAAAGGATGTGATTTTAATGAAGGTCAACAAAATGTTGAGTCTTTACTTCGTAGATTATAAAATGGGGAAATCATGGATCTTCACTGAAAGCTCAAATGAAATTAAATCAAATTTACTCTAAATTTATTCCCATTTCTCCTCGTTCTGTTCTTTCTTGTTTGTCTTGTCCTGATGTTGTTCCTCACACATAAAACTTTTAGAATCTAAACAGCATCAGGTGGCCATATGAAACTTTCTTTTTATTGTATTTTTCTTTTTATCTTTGTGATATGTAGAATGATCATGTTTATTTTACATTCCAAATATTGACTTAACTACTCATCATTACAGTATCATCTCTCTCGCTTTCAATTCCTTCAAAATTTAGAACACAGAAATCTAAACTAACAGAGTTTGCCTTTATTGAAGATTGTGCATAATAATTTATGTGCTGCCTTTAAACTGTGTAAGCTGATTTGATCACACTCTGGTCTAAATTTTGAAGTCTCATTACGGACTCCACATATCCCCTCAGAGTATGTAATTCTCCCAGCCTGCAAAATGTAATGAATCTATCAAAACTCAAAATTTATATATAAACCAACAACACCTACTTTGTTGGAAATGGAAAATGTAATGAAAAAGAAAGTAACTGAGGATGTCAAAAAAAGTGTCAGCATATATGTTTTATTCATGATTGAATTAATATGCCTATATTGCATACACGAGGTTAGGAGTAAGTACCTGGCTATTTCTGCTCTTCTCTTGGCCTGTTCTGCCAATAAAGAAGATCTGCTTACCTTGACCTGCGTGTTTATGGTATTCAATCCTTGTAGGCTTTTCTGAGAAAGAATCCATTTTGCAGCTCTATCTTCCTTCCCGTAATCTTTCTTCGAAGTAAAAGCAGTCTGTTGAAATAGATTGAATCAATATTGGGGAAACCTCAGTAGGCCGAGATCAAAAGCTAAAGGGTCAAGAAGAAGAAGCCTGCACTGACCTTTCTTTCAAATAAGAGATTCCAGGCTTCTCCACTTAACGCATAACGTACAACGAACTTGATAATGTCCAAGGGTATATAGAAGATTAAACTGTACAACCATATCACACCAGCCCAACCCCATCCAATCCCTCTGATATCAGCAAAGCTGATATGTGCATAGACGGCTATTAAGGTTGCCACCTGTTCATAACATAAAGCAGAAATAAAAAAACAATAATGAAATATGTCAACTCAATGTTGAAAGTTAAGCAAATATAGGACTGCAAAAAAAAAATTCTAGCTTTTTGGGTGACATTACCAATTGAGCAATTACAAAGGCACACATCAACAGAATTCCAGGTCTCTCCATAAAAGACCAGCCTCTACTACGGGTGACAAAGATTAAAGCTTGGCTAATGATGCTAACTTGAAGATACACAGCAGATGAAACTTTCTCAGTGTCGCTGGATATGGAGGTTACATGAAAGTGTGTCTGCAGCAACAAATCAATCAACTCGAGGATTTTTGTTGAGTAAAGTCAAAACTAAATATATTTTCCTCCTACACTCCAAAGGTCTTTGACTTCTGAGGGTTGAAGGGAGCAAAAAAAAACGAGCATAAAGTTTTATACCTCAAAGAAAGTGGTCTTCACTATCACCCAATAAAATAGGACAGTGATCAAAGCAAGGTAAGTGCCAATGACAATTCCAGTTGCAAAGATCTCAGGCAACTTCCAACTATCTGGTGTTGGAGATGGTTTTACCCTGTCTTTGGATATGGTCATGATAGTTCCTAATTAAAAGTTGAAATTTTTGTTTCAGCATAAAGAACTGTAACAGGAAGGTTTCTTGCAAACATGTGCAAGGAAATTTTGGATAGTCAAAGAAAATATAGTTTGTGCCTATGTTCCTGTTATTGCTTCCACTCACCATCATTAAGTATTGCTATGATCAGGACCATGAAAGGTGGAAAATCATACTCCCAAATCAATGCCAGGAGCACAAAACCAAGCTGCAGAAGTATTTTGTCTGAAAGTTAGACAGAAGTTTAAAAGAAGTACTATTAATGTAGTTCCAAAGGAAAAGGCGTTATTAAAAAGATTTTGAATTAGGATTAATGAACTTTTCTTACCACTATCCTTATGGTTATGGAAACTGCATATATCTGCATTTGTACAAGCTATCAGTTTCATATGATCATTACAGCAAACAACAAAGATCGATTTAAGAACAACTACTTCAGCCATAAGTCTTTCAATTTATAATAGTTATTGGCAAGACGAAACTAGGTAACCAGGATTTATAAGCTGCCTGGTTTCTAGCTTGAGATTATATTACATTTATTCAGTAAAGAAAATTTCAGCAAATAGGGAAAAGGAGAATTTCAAACTCAACTGTATAGTTTCTCATTCTTTGAAATATAGCTCGGCTGGTTAACACAGCACTGACAATGACACTTAAGCCTGGCTCAGTTAAGACTAGATCAGCAGCACTTCTTGCAGCATCAGTAGCATCTGACACAGCAATTCCAATATCTGCTTTCTTTAAAGCTGGCGCGTCATTTACTCCATCTCCAGTCATTCCAACTATATGAGTCTTTTCTTGTAGTATTTTCACAATCTCATACTTGTGTTCTGAAAGATCAGAGATGATAAGAATAATCAGTGAAAAGTCAGGCCATATTCTAGCAAGTATGAACAAGAAACGCAATAACTCACAAGAATTCATCAAAATTAATGTAATGGACATCACAACTGGTCTTCTTTCCATGTTTTGGTCATATCCCTTGTTTGAATTGAATGTTCAATATGTTCACTTGTTTGAGCAATTTATTTATGTCAATTTCTCATATCTTGTTGTACATTTTCTTTTGAAGTTCAAAAGATGGCAGAAGCCTAAATTAATTGCTCATGGTTATATACTGACAGAATATCACATCAGCCTATGGTGTACACAAATACCACACACTATGTTCTGAGATGGTCGCTCAAAAGCTTACTTTTATTCCTGGTTTTCTAGCATATTGAAGGAAAAAAGAGTGGTATATATGATCCAATAGAAGAAAAAAATGTTTCACATAAATATCGTATGCAAATACCAGGAAATACACCAGCAAAGCCGTCTGCCTTTTCAATCAGCTCATCTACAGGGAGAGCTTCATTTTCATCTTTGTCACGACCCAACAATGATGAAGAAGGGTACATATTAGTCCCCATACCTAGTCTTCGGCCTGTTTCTTTTGCAATCGCCAACTGATCACCTGTAATGATATGGTAATTAATATGTCCTCCAGAACAGAAATGAAATACATTCTACTAGAAACACAATCAAACTATGTAAAGTTGTAAACGTCTAAAATAGCTGTTATTTCATATTTTACCTGTAATCATCTTGACACATACTCCAAGATTAAGTGATCTACGAATCGTCTCTGCACTATCATGTCTTGGAGGATCAAACAAGGGCAACAACCCACAGAAAGTCCAAGGACCCCCAGGACTATCCTTAGATTTTTCAGGAACTTCCTGGAAAAGTGTTTAACTTTTTATATAGCTTATCTCAGTTTGAAACTCTAATGACTATGATTAAGAATTTGATCTGTGCTTTTGCTTCATTGCGTTATCTAATTCAGGAAAGGATAAGATAGAGAGAGATAAGCAAGCTGCTATACCTGATAAGCAACAGCAAGAGATCGCAGGCCCCTTTCAGCAAACTTGTCAATGATTGCATGAACTTTCCCAGCAATCTCATCTTTCTCTTGGCACATACTTAGAATCTGATATGCAGGATATATAAGAAAGAGTGAATTCGTTTTGCAAAAATCAACAAGGAGGTCTAATAAATTGCATGGATGAAATTGTGAACTCAATTTCCATTAATCAAGATGCTTCTTCTTTTTGTGAATTTTTTTTTTTGGTTAAAAAAAACACAAGGTCTTTTGAGGCACACATACATACTGATAGTATTAGAAAAGTCAGCTGAGGAAAAATCAGGCAATAATGTAAGTGTTACCCAGTCAGTATCTTTCTGAAGTTTGCTTACCTGTTCCGGTGCTCCTTTACTGGCTCTATACCAGTTGCCTTCAGAATCAATATATGTAATTGCAGTTCGTTTATCAACTGGATTGAATGGTAGAAAATGAACTTCAGTTATGTTTGCACGCGCCTGCAGGGGGGGAAAAATGAAATTGTTCCTTTTATAAGTATATGCTATAAAAAATAGGGAAGGAAATGTTCAGATTCAACATAATAAATAGGGAAACCTTAAACTCTACCTCCTTTGGATCAGACAGCATATTAACAATGGCGGCATCAATGGCATCCTGGTTATCCAGTCTAGCTGCTCTCGCTGCTAGTAGAACAACCTTATCTCTGTCCATATTTCTGTCAAAGACCTGTCTTACACGTAAAAACAGACATGTGAATCTCTACAAGTGATTCTGACAACTAAAGGACAATATCTTTCAACAGTTCCTTACCCATGGTTCAGAACCAGACAAGATAAAGAAGAAAAACTATCAGCTATACGATTATGCATAAGAATCCATAATCCTTAGGATAACTTTGAATTTAGACCATTTTTGTATGCATGAAGAGACTGTAATTTTGGATTTATTTAAATGGAGGAAGAATATGTCAAATGTGATTTTAGAACTTGTTCAGGTTAGCTTATTTGTTTCTATTTTTTTATAATGAATTTACAGATGAGAAGAGAATTCATTGCACTGTACCTCAATAAGGCTTCTATCAACAGTGAGGCGATTCAGGGTGAGAGTTCCGGTTTTGTCACTGCATAGGACATCCATGCCTGCCATTTCTTCAATTGCTGTCATTCTTTTTGTGATGGCTCCCTTCACAGCAAAATAAGTTATTATAAAGACCACTTGACTAGCTTATAATCTACTACAGTACAATGCCATAGATTTTGAAGAAAACATACACCAAGACCAAGTCACCAAATAGTTTAGCCTTAAGTCATGTTTGCAATAGCTTAACCTAATTCATTTGTAGAGAAACAAGTTTGTGGAGATGAATTGGACCCTAACTATAGCATCTTATTAGCTAAAATCCATCAAAATTTCACCTGTTGTGAAAGTCTATGAGAACCAATTGCAAGTGTAACAGATAACACTGTTGGCATAGCTATGGGAATTCCTCCAATTAAGAGAACAAGAAGATTGTTGATTCCATCCCTATATGAGCGATGCTGTATCGGGAACATCACAATGATCTCAAGTACCATTCCTACAGCTATAGAGCAAATGCAGAAGTTCCCAATCGCTGTTAGGACCTGCAGTAATCAGTCAATAACAATGTGGGCAACATTAGTTTTGAAATTTTGAACGATTGACCAAATAATTTCAAACTTACAATGGACGACAGTGTGAAAGATTCTGTATAAGTTTAGCTTGGACAGTGTTATTCATTATCATCAAGCTATGTTTCGGCTCAAGAAACTCAGGGATATCAAATGACATGATAAGAAATAGAATTCTCATGTTTCAAAAATAAGAAAACTTCAAAATTTTTCACTGAGATATTATAAGTTTGCACGAGATTGTCTCATTGCACTGGAAATTTATCACAGAATTAGAAGGATATCACATGAAATAGAAAGCCTACTCTACTACTCAAATACCTTAATATCTCTTCTACTTGATTATTGTTAAGAGAGCGTCAATAGAGGTAAATAAGGAAAATAATAACAAATATGAGAAATAGATCTTATATGAAGCATCAGGATCAACTCCCCACAGGTCTTACATCAAGGACCGGAGGGAGTCGATTGTTAATAATATATCTTGGTTCGGTTTTGTTCCTTATCAGGTGAACCGTATAAGAAAATTGATTGTGTTTTTATGAATCCACCTTCTGAAAATGCCCAACAACTTCAGTACTGTCAACCAAGTGCGCTGCCTTTCCAAAAAATGTCTGAACTCCAGTGGCAATCACTACAGCTTCTATCTCACCATGCTTACAAGTTGAACCAGAAAAGACTTGGTCACCTGTCTTCTTGGTGACAGGAAGAGATTCCCCAGTGAGAGCTGACTGAAAAGTACAACATTAAGCATTAAAATCAGACACCATAGGATCTGAATTTTGGCCACTTCAAAACTGGTTTATGTGACAATAACAAAGCACTAAGAATTCTCATTCATAATTTATGAGATACTTGCCTGGTCAATTTTTAGAGGGTCTCCTTCAAGCAGGCGAGCATCAGCTGGGATGATGTCTCCCAGCTTTATGCTGATTATATCTCCAGGTACTAAAATAGATGCACCTTGCTCTTGCCAACGCCCATCTCTAAGAGCCTGGATAATTTTATAATTTACTAAAGAATTCCTTTTGTCGAATACAAGGATATTGCAGAATGAAGATGTACTAATGTTACGGCCAAAAAAGTTGAGTCATATCATGTTGTGAGAATGCATGAAGAATTATAGAATCCCATCACAAAAGAAAAAAGGAAACATCCAGATAAGCTAGGAATTTGTTCATAGATATTGATTCTCCAAGATGAAGATCATCAATTGATCTAAGGAGATTTGGCTGATAAGCAAGACATGTGAAAAAAATTTCTAACAGAGAGAGGTCATTAACAAAAGAGACATACCTGTGTTTTAGGAGCTAAACGAGCCATTAGTGCTGCTGCGGCATTCCCAGCATTATTCTCTTCAATGAAACTGATTGTTGAGTTTATTACTAGCAGGCACATAATTCCTATAAAGTCTTGCCAATCAGGACCTTGCCCCTAAAAATATGACACCCAAAGAGCAAAATGAGGGCTAAAAGAGTGAGTGGCAACACTTTGAAAGGAAATATGAGAGAAAAATTATCGCTTCAGAGCATAAATTATGTTCTCTACTCACTCCCCCGTTAGCAAGAACAATTGCCATAACTGCTGCTGCTTCCATAACCCATGACAGAGGATTCCACATGAAACTCAGAAATTTCAATATTTTATTCTCCTGCATCAACATTCAAAGATAGAACAGATGAAAAAGGTGCTTTAACTTCTTATATGATCAATTTCCTCTAGCTTCAAATTCTATAGAGTGAAGCTATGTATGACCATTAAGTATAGGGTTAAATGACAATTTACCCCCAACGTTTTTAGGGAGGAGAAATTTTAATCCTAACTTTTTTTAGGAGCAATTTACCCCCAACATTATTTATTTGAACAATTTACTCCTCAACGTTATTTATTTGGAGCAATTTATACCCTTCCTAACATATCTGTTCAGTTTAACTATTAACTGGAGTGTGTTGATCAATGATAAGGCCATATAATTGATGAGGTGGATTAAATAATACGTTGTGACTAAATTAGGGCACCTGTTTTTGACAATCAACAGACTTGGTTTCTTTTTTTTAAAAAAAAATATATAACTTAATTCCAATCAAATGATATACCATATCATATTATTTAATCCACTTCATAAGTTATAGGACCTTATCATTAGTCAACACACCCCAGTTAACAATTAAACTGAATAGATATGTTAGAGAGGGTATGAATTGCTCCAAATAAATAACGTTGGGGGTAAATTGCTCTAATAAAACATTAGGATTAAAATTGCTCCTCCCTGAAAACGTTGGGGGTAAAATTGCCATTTAACCCTTAAGTATATTCACAAAGTATGTTCTTACTTTCTTCTCTTCAAGTTTGTTAGGGCCAAATATTAACAGCCTAGCTTCAGCATCTTCAGTTGAAAGTCCTCTTCGTGACGTTCTTAACTGTTCAAACACTTCTACTAATGGTATACGTACCTGACAAAAATCAATTGGAAGGGCTAATCTTCAGTACAAACTAAATTTAAAACTGCAATGACTAATGCATTTTGGTAATTAACCCCACCATTTATGGAAATACTTACCAAATCAACACCCTCACGATTGAAACTCTCAGGATCAAGCAAAGGTCTATCCAGTTCCTCAGCCATGTTATAGCTGCAGATAAATATATGATCAAGTGGCAAGTAATACAAACTTACCAAGATTAAATAGCAGATAAGTATCAGTCTATCAGAACTAAGTCAATGCAGTAACAATGAATTTATTAAAATTTCATATGTTTACATCTTCTTAGTTAAATAGAGTCCCATTGAAAAATGAACTAAGTTTACGTAGTCTGTTCATGGTTGGTTATAAGCCCTTGTTGGGCCATAAGCCCCTAACATCTATAACAATATAAATGGGAAACCTAGTGGCATGCCCTACAATCATTTAATTCGTCTGGCTGGCTATGTATGGGGCAAGACATGGTTTCATATTAAGCATTGGGTGAATGAAAAAGTGAAGACCCACATGGCAGTGAAGTGTAAATTTAGGTTATCAGATACTTACTTTGAGGAAAAGTGATAGTAACCAAAGGACCCAAAATACAGGTGGAGTGAAGTACTTCAGGTCCCTCTTCAACCAGTAGGCAAAGTAGTGGCAGTGAGAGAAGAGCTTATGTATGGAAAGAGACAGTGACCATTCCGTATCTAAATGGGTTGGTGGAAGGTAGGTGGTAGTGACTACCAGTCTTGAGAAGATTCGGTGATTGCAAGATATTTGCATTGCCACACTTTCAAGAAAGTTGTAACATAGTTTGACAAAAAAAGCCCACCAGGGAGCTTGGAAAATGGAAGGGAAGAACGTTTGGCTTTAGCCACCGTTCAAACTTCACCCCCAACTAACATTCTTGTTTTCTTTCATTCTTTCGGTTTGTTTCATTGTATTTATTATAATTTTTATGTATTATTAGATAGATTATATTAGATTGGTGGACGTACATTTTTGAAGTCACGTTATAAAAAGTATGAACCTTGCATTTCAAGTTCTGACAGAGGAAACCTTGATCAATGTTTTTTCCCCAAAAAGTAAGATCTCCAGATTTAGTTACTAGGTTCAATTGATTTTTTTTAAAAAATTTTAATATGTAATATAATAAAATACAACATATAATATGATTGAATAATGTAATTAGTTTTGTTACAATTCTAAAAAAAAAAAGTCAATTAGACCTTATAATTAAAACCGGAGGAGGAAGTTTTATATTTTTATATGCAAGTTTTACCGTGGTAACTTCAAACTTACCAATTACCTTATTTTACTTAAAACTTGATCAAATTAAAAGGAAAAATAAAGTAAGATTCCAAATTTAAATTGATCTTATTGATATAGATGAACTGGTCAATAATTACGTTATAACTTATCAATATAATTATATACATTTGTCAATGGAGGTAGTTTTAAATAACGTAAATGATATTGTTATTGGTCACTCTATGATGAAGTCGGGAAAATGGGTTGAGCCCTTCTAAGCCCCTTCGGCCCATTTAAGTCGAGAGCCGAATTTATATTTTAGAGGTTGAAAATATAATCAAGCTTACAAGGGTCAGAGCCCTTTAGGCCCTCTTATTTATTTATTTATTTTTATAATTTACATAGTTTATTTTGGGTTACAACTCTAACCAATTAGGCCATTACTCAATAAGACAATAGTGAACATTGAACACACACACACCACACACACTCACACGGATTGACGAGATAAGTAACCATGGACACCACGCTGCAAGCTTGCGAGTTGCGATATGAAATGTGGGTGCCGCAGTGCGATTGGAAAGTGGGAACCCATATGAAATCTGGCCATTTCCACCTCCAAATCTTCATCTCAAGTTCTTGATTCAACATAGCATTTTATGTTGACACAATTTATGTTGACACGGTGCATACTATGTAAGATATAGACTTTATATTAATATAATTTATGTGTTAAATTAGGATTTCAATTATAGTAATTCACTAATTTTGTTTCTTTAAAAAATGTTTAAAATATTTTTGGTCTTGTAGAGTTGGCCTCAGTATTATCACTCTCAGGCCGGGCTTTGAAAAACATGTGTTTTTCTTAAGTCTGGCTTCAATGGGACATGGAAACACTTTTTATAGATGAACTAGAGGTTTGTCCGGCGAATTCTAAATAATCATACACTATGAAATGAATAACATGCTTAAGTAAAAATGAAAACTACATTATTTATTAACATGTTCATCGACTAAAATCATACTGACTTTCCATACCTCAAATGATAGGGTCTTCTTTGCCATTGTCCACTTCCTAAACACTCTAATAACAATGCACCAAGTTTTTACAAAAGTATTTGTGGTTGGCTAAATTATATTCAAAAGCATCAACTGTCTAATATAAATAAATGAAATAGTATAATAAGAATATTATACCTTGTTGGATATGAGAATGTGTCTTAAGATGAGTTTTTCTCATATGTTAATATATGTTGCTTTTATAGCATACAAATGCCTACTTGTTCAACATATGGAAGAGTAAGGGCCTTATTAGAGATTTAATTTTGTTTTCTTTATGATTAATCCTTGCCCCACATTTGTGATTGACACATCTTATGTTGCTAATTAAATAATAGCCACATTCTGATTTTTTTTAAAAAAATGCCTACTTGTTTAATTTATATTTATTTTTTATGACTATAGTTGATTCATCAATCTGATTATCATGGGGCAAATTTTAATATGATCAAATAGAGTTGAGTTTATATAAAAATAGAAATCATCTTCATGAGTATTAATTACTAGAATAAATGTTATATTAGATATAATGTGAGGATATTAAATCTCTTTATGGTTGAGTAAGGAATAAAAGAAAATAGAAGATTGAAGAATCAATAAAACCTTTTGGAATAAAGGAAAAGTGTTAATACATTAAGCAATAACTTATAATAATATTTGAATTTATTGTGAGATAGAAAACCCTACCGTATATAAGGCAAATGAGTTTCAAATCAAGTGTTACAAGTTTTCATATTCAAAGGTGTGTGTATAAAAGTTGATTGACTGACTGATTTATATTGAAAATTTTTTTTCTATATATTTTTTCTTATTTTTGGGACTTGAGTAACATTTTCTCCCCAAAAAAAAGAAAAAAAAGAAATAAAAAGAAGACACTCTTTTGCCGTGAGTCCTTAACTCCTCAAGCCCACTTAATAACTCGACTTTTAGTTTGCATAAAGCCCAACCCAACCTTTTTCTCACGGCCATGAATCAGCCCTTTTCTACTCTTCCACATTCGCTCGTTCGCTTCTTTCTTCCCCGTGAGCAGCGGCGGAAGAACTTATCGTCGACGGCGAAGTCTGTTTTCTCTTGCCGGTAAGATTTTCTCACTACCCTCCCCGTAACCCTCTTTCTTTAGATTCTGATGTTAAAGAACTTGATTTTTAGGTCTTCCTTTTTCCCATTTCCTGTTTTGTAATTACGTTTTTCTTAATATTTAGGTTTCCCCTTTTTTTGTGAATAGCTTGATTGGTTATTTAAGTGAATTAGCAACATCAAATACTCTAGAATAGAAGTAAGTAATTAACAAGCATCAAACCTAGCGATGAAGAACTAGAAACACTTCTTTTATTTTATTTTTACGTGTCTTTATTCACTGTTAGCCACTGGACTCAAGCCTGAAAGAATTCTGGGTTTCAAGTTCTGTGGGTATTAGGGAAGTAATTTAAAGTCATCTAAAGAAAGTGGTACTTCATCGAGTTCCACCCATCAAAGTGGTACTTCATCGAGTTCCACCCATCTTGTCTAGCTTACATATAACCCTTTCGATTCCCGCTCAAGATTCTTGTATATTGTCTTCAGCACAAAAAGCCAGTAATATTGAATTGAGGAAATTGAACCACGTTCTGATTTACACTCATTCATCTTTATACATTATTTCCGTGCAGATGAAGAAGAAAACACAAAAGTCTCTGGTGGAGACCAATGCTGGTCAAGATTTAGAGTCTACTATTCAGCAGCATAGACTCTTCTTTGACAAGTTAATTGAGCTCATACCAGCTAAGTTCTATCTACCAAATGATGATGAGAAACCGTGGTTTCAGGGATTGAGCAAGGCTGAAAAGGCTTCAGCAAAGAAACAGACAAGGGAAAATATTAAGAAATCCCGAAGAGAACGTTTAGACCCGGAGAAGCCTAGTGTAACAACGCTTGACCTTCTTAAGCAAAGCTTGGACAAAGAAAAATTGAAGGAGAGTCATGATGAGCAGATGGATAAGGACCCTTCAACATTAGGTTCAGGTCTTGAAGGCAATGATCGGTCAGTGACATATGAAGAACTTCGGCAAAGGCTTCATCGCAAAATCGAAGAGTTTCGATCAAGTCGTAACTGTGGAAATTCCAACAGGGAAAAGAAAAGGGACGAGAGAATTGTGAAAAGAGGGATTCAGGATAAGAAACGCAAGAGAAGTGATGGGAATGAAGGAGGCAAACCTGAACCTAATGGATCAATAGAGAAAAGGAAGAAGGATGCTGCAGAGGCTTCAAAAGACCTCATGTTTGGTCATGTCAAGCTTGATAATGAGGAAAGGCAAGGAAAGAAAAAGAGAAAAATGTCGGTACAAAAGGAACTTGAGAAGGCAAAAAAGCTTGAAGAAGCAAAGAAAGATCCTGAGAAAGGTGAGGTTATTGCAAAAAAGCAATCATGGAAAGCAGCAATGGATAGGGCTGCAGGAATTAAGGTCCACGATGATCCCAAACTGTTAGAAAAAAGCATAAAGAAAGAGAAGAAGAGACAAGAGAAGAATTCAGAGAAATGGAAGGAGAGAATTGATACCAGGGAGAAAATGAAAGCAGAGAAACAGCAGAAAAGATCTGGAAATATAGCTGAGAGGATTCATCAGAAGAAAATGCGTAAAATTGCAAAGAGGGAGAAGAAGCTTATGCGGCCTGGTTTTGAAGGTCGCAAGGAAGGTTTCATTAATGAAACTTCTGGTTAACGTAGATTTATGGTTTTTGGCAGTTTTCATGGCTTTCTTCCTCTTCA
The DNA here is from genome assembly GCA_037177275.1 of Acacia concinna. Classification (NCBI taxonomy): domain Eukaryota; kingdom Viridiplantae; phylum Streptophyta; class Magnoliopsida; order Fabales; family Fabaceae; genus Acacia; species Acacia concinna. The sequence goes on along the minus strand of JBAGKO010000003.1, from coordinate 3,859,662 downwards.
GCGCCATTCTCAGTAGAGGTATGGATGATGTTCAATACCGTTGTTTGGTGATATTTCATGGCGAGATAAAATTTTCATACACGAGTTAGTAATTTTCATGCGCAACAGAATTAAATGGCATTTTACAACACTGAAACTCTTGATCTAGATGCTAGACTTGGTATTAGTTGAGGTTCCAACCTCTGTTTTGTAATCCTTATATTACCGAGAAAAAAAATGTCATTTTACTTCTTAGATTGTCGATTCTATCTAAATTTTGTGTCTTTAGATATTAGAGGACAAACCAGTTATTTGAATAGAAAAAATCGTTGCATTATGGCCCATTTGTTAAGTGAAAAGGTTAATGGGTACGATGAGTTATATGCACTGGATGGTTAAACCAATTGGTTTCCTTTTGTAATCTCACTTAAGGGCCTGTTTGCTTCAGGCGGTGGGGAGCGTTTTTGGGCTTTTGCTGAAAAAAAAAAGGAGCTTATGGAAACTAGGTGTTTGGTAGGAGTTTATAGAAATAAGTAATTTATTGAAAGAAGTTACTTTTTTTTTATAAGTTAAAACAAGTGGCTTTTTAAAAGAAGTCACTTTTTCTACCTTTCATAAGTTACTTTTTTTACTCATGAATAACTTATAAGTTATTTATTGTGGAATACGAAATAAGTATGTGAGATGAGTTTTTCTTTTATTGCATAATAAGTCACTTATAAGTGACTTTTTTGAAGTTACCAAACAAGTTACTGCCTTATGATAAGTTACTTATTTTTTAAAGTTCTAGCCACTTATAAAAATAAGTTACTCTTTATAAGTCACAGTCAAACGGGCTCTAAAGTCATTATTCTATTAAATTCAATGCTCACCTATTTGGATGTAATCTTTCATGAAAAATCGAAAAGAATGCATTTTGATAATTTTAAAGTGTAATTAAATATATTGTATTTTATCTTAGATATAAGACTTATTGATTTTTTATAGAAATATTAAAAAAAGTTGAATAAGTTACATATCAATGCCAACCAGCTTTTATATGTAGGATTAGAGACAGTATATTGGAACAATAAAGAAAAAGTCTTGTTGCGTGAGCTGTAGGGCTTGAATTGTTTGATTAGAGTACGAGAATGTGATGGTTGAAACTTGAAACCCTAAGCAGCTTATGACCCACTCCTCCTGGAAATACAATGTATGGAGACGAATGCCTATAAGATCTCGTTAATCATTATGAATATTAAACCTCGTATTGATAAATTCTCTGAATTGGCCTAACATTCTTTTACTCTTTAAAGTCCTCATAAAAGAAATCAAACCCCGATTAATTAAATAAGATGTAATCTCTTTTTAATCTTACCAATTGAACTGATATCTGATTGTATTACTACAAGAAAAGGACATGTCTTATCAAGCTCTTAGCCACCAAGCCATGAACCAGTTATCGGTTCTTCTGAAGGGGGCATAAAACAGAGACACAGATTTTTTCGTTTTTCTTCCCCCAAGAATACAAAACAAGCAAAAGCTTGAAAAACTTAATCTGGGTAATACTCCCAGTAAAGACAATTACTTGCCTTCCAGGAACATGCCAAAACAGCCATTTGGTATCTCTGATAGCAACACTATTGTCACAAATGAGTCAGCACAACGAATAATATCTGTACACGTGTAGTATGGTGTAAACTCCACCTACCATTGATCATAACATGTATCTCTAATTTCGATCAGACAAGCCTGAATAGATGTAGAGATCATATTTTGTAAGTAAAGGATTAAAATAATCTAATTAATTGGCATTGAGAAAAACTATTTGTGTATAACCTTAAAAAAGCTAAATTCATAGCTAGCAGCTCAAAACAAGGCATCATTATAATAGCAAATAATGAAAACTCAATGTATAAACTCTAACAGATCACTAGTTAAACGGTACAGGCGTGAAAAAATCATAGGAAAAAAATGGTTCCTATAAACCTATGTCACACAAACAGATGTGACCCAATTCGCATATAATTAATTTAACATTTCTTCATGTCATAAATATAAAATTTAATTGATTTTTTTAAAATATTTTAAAAAATAAATAAATTATTTAATTATATTATATATAGTGTGCCATTATATCATATAACAATTTATAATTTAGGACCGGACCGGATTGGAGGCAGTACCATCTTGCTTGATAGGATTCACAGTGAGGCTTTTTTAACTATATAGGATAAATAAAATAAATATTTAACAAAATAGGACAGAAAAAAAAAATTTAACGTAATAGGACACTACAAATTGTTTTTAGGTGGAACGATTTGTGCAAATCGTTCCACCTAAAAACGATTTGCGTTGAAAAAATCCCTCCCACCCTCAAATTTCGTGCAAATCGTTCTACA
>JBAGKO010000003.1:3828953-3844259 GCA_037177275.1 Acacia concinna | reverse complement strand
GTACCAATGTAGACTACATGGCACACTTCACTAAAGCCATATGGCGTAAAAATAGGAAAAAATGTTAAAGGGGTTGTGTTATATTAAAAGAGGATTTAAAATAGGAATCTAGGCAGAGAAAAAGAAAACAATAATCTGTCTATTATTATTTTATTACTCCATTTATATTAGTATTCATTTATCTTCTAATTGTTGTAAACACCGATTGGAAAATCCACTGAAGCACCTCACTCGAAATGGACAAAGCCTTTCACTCTAAATCGACGGTGGCTCTTTTGTGAAATCCAAAATACCGTCTATTAATTTCAAACCCTAAATCGACGAAGACGACAAAGTGGGTTCGAATTAGGAGCTACGGTCGACAACAAAATTGCTTGAAGTGTTGGATTTGCTTGTTAGGGTTATGGTCTGAGAGAGGGAGACAGTGAAAAAGAGAGTCCGTGCATGTGACTTGAGATTCTTTTAGGGGAAAATTCAATCGGAAATGAATAAGAAAGAATCCAAGGTAGGGAGTTTGGTACATTAAATAAGTTTTTTTTATATTTTGTACATAATGAAATTCCTTCAGACCCCTCATTTTAATGTCAATTTTTTGTCTGTTCCAAATAATGGTTCTTGAGGGGGACGAGAACGTTGAGATCGAAGAGGAAAATATGGAAAAGACCTTACAAGAAGAACGCACGATATTAGCAGATAAGGTAAGTGAAATCTACAATTTGGCGAGAGATAATTGGGAAACAATAAGAGTCAGTGGCGAGGGGGTTATGGTAGTATTGCCGACAACGTTAGAGCTTATGGTGGATATGTTAATGTTGAATATGAAAATGCCATAGTCTTGGGTGCAAATGAGATAGTAGTTCAGCATAATGAGGATGACTTAGATCTAGATGATGGTTCTGAAATTGAGTATCTGGGTGTTGACGGTATTGATTTTAATTCTGTTCCTGAATATCATGGTGATAAAAGGCAGAGATGATGTTAATATAGATAATGATAACAGTGAAGATGAAAGCTATGTGATAGATCGTGGGAGCTCTGATACATAAGAAAGTCTTGATTATAATGTTGAAGGGTATGTTCAGGAGGAAGGAAGTGACAACCATAGAACCTCCTACATGGATTTCCTTCACTCCAAGATATCCATCTAGGTGCTAATAGTTTGTGGTGACAGTATCTCCTTTGACCTTCATATGTACCTCCTTTGACATTCATATGTATCCTCGGGATTGTAACGCCTAAGCAAAGGCACCTTTCTTTTGCTTCTTCCAAACGTTGAATTTAATGATGAAGCCATTCACTTTCACATGCGACAAACCTCCCTTCTTCTTCGATTTCAACTCATCGCTACAAACTTCTCTGCAACACTGCACATTCTCCTTCCTCTTCTCTTCAATTCTACCTCGTCGATGTCCCCTTCATTGCAAACCCAAACCCACACCTGGACCTCTTTGATTTTCCCTTGTTGTTGCACCCTACTCTGCAACACCGCACCTTCCCCTTCCTGAGAGCTTCGATTTTTCCTAGCCGCTGCACCCTTCTGTGCAACACCAAAACTTCCCCTCTTCTCTTCCAGTTTTCCCCATCTCTGCAAACCCAGACTCAGACCTTCAATTTCCTCTTCGATTGTGCATTGTCGATGCCCTTTTCATTGCAAACTCAGACCTTCCTTTTACCTTTTTGATAATGTTTGAAAGCACAATGGATCTGGTGGAAAGTAGATGTAGTTAAAGCAAACTCAATATACTAAATATTCCCTTACCTGCCACGTTCACATGTACAGACTAACTCCAACCTAGCACAAGAAACAACTGAGAGTCAACGGGCGTTTTCATAAATTTAACACTCTTAATGGTTAGCACTCTTTTATGATCTTCATAGTTACTTTTGCTCTAAAAAAAGTTGATGGTTACTTTTGTACTTTTGAGAAAAATTTATGGTTATTTAAGCACCTTAATCTTTTATGTAAGAACACTAACTTTATTATTTTACATATTTTTCTGGTTTTCCCCTTTAATTTTTGTATCTTATATATATTATTACGGTTGATGTTATAATTGTTACGGCTCAACTGCTCTGCTCTGCTCTGCGCAAGCTCATCACAAGAATAGCGTGGCTAACTGATACATGTGCAATTGAAGTTTCAATAAACCTGTGAATTTAACTCATCTCATCACCGTACCCTGCGCTGCTGTGCCCCTCTGTTTTCAGTCCTCCTCCTGACCCTCCTTCTAATATAAGCTTCTTTTTTTTATATATCTAATGTATTAATTACTACAAGTTTTTGAATTTAAAATGAAATATAATTCTGGAAAAAGAAAAGAAAGAAAGAAAATCAGATGTCTTGTATGTATTGAACGACGACCTAATAATTAATATGTTAGAGTTTTGCATGTGAGTGTACTCAGAGTTGTCCATTACATCAAAATAGCATATGAATTCACCATAAGCTTTTATACTCTCGTCTTTTGTGGTAACTACTGTCCTCGTTACAAAAGATAGTACTCTGCAGTCTGCTCTTTATTGAAGTCTATCATGGAGATTTTTTTCCTACCTAGAGAATTTAATAACTTTTTTTAAAAAATTTACTGTTATTTGATTTTTGTTAGAATAAGAGGGAAGAAAGAGAGATGGGTGAGGATCATTTGTAAATACATAGAGAGAATTTTAATAAATGTAAATTTAAACAAATTATATTAATTTAAGACATGTTTAGTGACTTAAAAATTGACATTCATTGGTGTGTGAGAATTAATTAGGGGTAATGTAATATTTAATTTCTTAAGTTTGTCCTCATTTTTATTTTGGTCTTTCCAATGTTAAAAAGAGAATTCTATTTAAATACCTTTCTAATTTTAAAATCTCAAATCAGTGATTTTTTATAAAATTGATATGTCAATTGCATTAAGAGTTAAGGTAATCCTATTCTTCTTGTAGGTAACAAATTCAAGAATTTTTTTCTTTTTTTCTTTAAGAAAGCATTCATTTTTCAGTTCTTTTTTTTTTTCACAAGATTGATATGGGATTTTAAAATTTAAATGGTATTTAAATGAAATTTTTCCAATTTTAAACTACAGTTTTGGTCCTAAAATTTCATGTCCCTTGTAATATTGATTCCTATAATTTAATAAAAACTTGACTAATTTTGCCCATTGAGTAATCAAAACACATGGCTTGAAACTTGAGGGACTAAAATAGAAATTGAGAGCAAATTTGATAGACCAAATTTTGCATCAACCAAATTAATTAAAATAGACTTAAAATAGGGAGAAAGTGGCAAATAACTAATTCTTAGCTATTAAAAGAAATTATTAAGTTATTTACAATAAATAGACAGTTATTTTACTAAAATATCCTCTTTAACCATTTGCCTTGGATTTACCCTTAATGTGTCCTCAATGATGACTTTAGGGAAAAGTTATAAATTTGGGGAATAAATTGAATTGAATTTTTTTTATTTATGACAAAAATAAATCCATTGTCTAGCCCTAATATTAAGACTAAGTATTATTCTAAGACATGGGACTTTTTATTACACATTAATAAATAACAAATTCTTAAAATTTTTACTTGAAGTTTGTGAGTGTCTGTGTATATATAGTTGAAGATATTTGATTGATTAGCTGCATATACAGATCCCCTGCATCTCCTTTGCTCTGTTCCTTCACAGAGCATTTCATACAGAACACATCTCCCAAGCCCAGTCCTGCTTTTCCACAGCTTTCTTGAACTTCTTATGCTCATCTCTCTCTCTCTCTCTCTCTCTCTCTCTCTCTCTCTCTCACACACACACACACACACACACACACACACACACACACAACTTTGGTCTCCCAAGTTGATGTGAGTTATCATTGTTATTCATCTCTTCAATGATTTTGTGTACTTAATATATAAAATTTCCATTCAAGTCCTGGTTAATTTCTAAGTTGATTTGAGCAATACACTGTGAATGCTATCTGACCTGGAAAGCATGGGATATTCACTATACAAATAATATATTTAATCTCCAATGCAATTATTTTAGAATCATACATTGTCAAATCAACAGGTTAATTTTAAAATGTGTCTTGTACATTTCCAATTCTAACAAACCTTAGTTAGGACTTAGGTTGCTTAAGCAAATTTAATCCCTCTAAGACAGTTGACTGAAAAATAAAATGGATATTGATAGTTTCATGTTGAACTTTTCCTATTTTATAACTAAATTGCACACGTGTGAAAACACAGCAGAAACTATTAACGTGTTAAACTACTGCAAGGACAGAGACACAGCACGTAGTATTTGTTTGTGTGTTCATTTTTTCATATTGTTCACAAGTTATGCACAAGGCTTTTCCACGGTAAATAAAAACAACCTTTTGAAACGCGAAATATACATCATTGAGATACCAAGTCCCAAAATTAACCTCTGATATGTCATTTAACGTTTAAAAAGCATTTTTCCTTTATTATAGGAGCATATAGAAGAGAGTGAGGAGTTAGATCTTTATCTTGATTAAGTTACCATTCAAGTCAACAGCTCCTCCTATCAATAATTTTGAATCATGACAATGGTAATAGGTAAATTCACTAACAGTGCTGCAATATTAAGGATAATTAGTGAGGAGGAATATTACTTTAGGATGCTGTACATGTCAGAAAAGGAGTTTAGGTGTGACTGATGTTATGTGAAGTTATAGCTTTTTGCATGATCAGTGAAACTAGTGACTAAAATAGAGAGGTTCATCAGTTGAATGTGGATCACATCGTCTGAATCGATATGTGAAAGCTTGATAGCAGCAACATTATTATCGTGATAATCATCATTTACAGAGGTAAGAATCAAAATCTGTACTTGTAAGGATACAAAAAATTTTGCACAAGTATACATATCTGCTGTCAAGATTTTTTTGAAGAACAATAATTTTTCTCTACTCTTTATTATGTTGTTGTTTGGCTGATCCTACATTCTTCAGCCAATCAACAACTTCTCTGATGCTTGGTCTCTTGAAAGGATTCAGGTTGACACACATGCAGGCCACATCAAGTACCTGCAGCATCTCCTCTTCATAGCCCTTTCCTCTCAGAAGAGGGTGGAAAACTTCATCTTGTTTTCCTTCACACCTCATTTGTTGCACCCAGCCAACCAATTCCCTTGACATTTTTGGTTTGCATATGTCAACAGGTCTCCTCCCAGTGAGCAGCTCAAGCATGACAACCCCAAAGCTATACACATCTCCCCTGAGTGTGGCAACCCATGCTTGTCCATACTCAGGGGGAATATAACCTAATGTACCAACAAGTTCAGTTGTAACATGAGTGTGATATGGGAGAATCAACCGAGACAGCCCAAAATCAGCAACGTGTGCCTCAAACTTCTCATTAAGGAGGATGTTGCTTGACTTTATATCACGATGGACAATGTGTGGTTCACATATCTGATGCATGTAAGCCAACCCACAACTCGCACCCCGTGCAATTTTCAGTCGAGTTGGCCAATCAAGTTGAGTTGCACCATCAGGCTTCTCATGCAACCAGTAATCCAGACTCCCATTTTCCATGAAAGAATATATGAGAAGCCGAAAGCCATCATGTACACAGTAGCCTTGCAATGCAACCAGATTCTCGTGCCGGGCTGTTGACAAAGCCTCTACTTCTGCTTTAAATTCCCTTTCCATAAGCCCCATATCTCCTGAAAGTTTCTTGATAGCTAGCTTAGTTCCATCAGGTAACGTTGCTTTATAAACCAAACCAAAACCCCCACATCCTATTATGTTTGCTTGACTGAAATTTTCAGTGGCTTTTAAGATCTCAAATATGTTGAGATCTTTGATTTCATTTGTTTTATTTGGGAACATCACCACTAGGCTAGCCTCCTTATCAACTTCAGGATGAACACCACTATTGGAGTGGGCAGAAATTGTATCCAGTTCAATCTTGTCTGGGTCTCCCCCTGGATTGATCCTCCTCTTGGAGAGTATCCAGATTACCAACACAATCACGATAGCAACAGTGCCCAAACAGACTGCAATAACAAGTCCAATCATGATTTTTTTGTTTGAAGTGCGATGAATTGTGCTGTTAACTTGTGAACTGGGGCAAGATCGTTGTATGGCTGAACCGCACAATTGTGGGTTTCCTGAAAAGCTGGAAGAAGGGAAAGTATCAAATTGGCCACCTGTTGGTATCTCTCCTTGAAGATCATTGTTTGCCACGGTAAAAAATGACAAGAAATGGAGGTTTTTGAGTGAAGAAGGAATTCCACCAGATAGTTGGTTTCCTGAGAGGTCTAACTTCTCTAAATTAGTCAAGCTAGAAATTTGAACAGGAATACTGCCAGAGAAGTTGTTATTACCCAGGTCCAGCTGATGTAGGACTTTCATTAGGCCAATCTCCTTAGGAATATTTCCACTGAGACCATTATTTCTCAGATATATCGCTGGTGGTAGATTGGAAAGCTGATTATACTGCTGCTGAGAAGCATTTTGCGGCACAATGAAGACAGGTAACTCCAGGTAAGACCTTTGTATTCTATCATTTGTCTGTTGTGATGTCAATGCTGGAAATCCTGTTGAATTCGATGGAAGTGCTCCTGTAAGATGGTTATGAGACAAGTCTATGTAGAATAGCTGTGGAAGATTACCCAACCAAGGAGGAATTGATCCGGTCATGAGATTAAAGGACAGATCAATGACCTCAAGCATACTAAGCCTTGCAAGCCAGAGTGGTACTTGACCTGTGAAATTACAACCACCCAAGGCTAGAACTTGGAGTTTTTGAAATCCCTCTGGGCCTACTAAGCTCTCATCATATGGCAGGGTTTCATTATAAAAATTTTTTGAGAGGACGAGGCTACTAAGGTTCTTGAGTCCTGCAAGTATCTTCATAGCTCCTGTGAAATTTCTTAGGTAGTTGGTAGATATTGATAGGAAAGACAGAGACTCAAGTCCAAGTATATCTGGTGTGATCTGTCCCACGAGATCATTAGATGCCAGTCTTACTGCAGCTAGTGATTTGCATGCATAAAGAGTTGTTGGTAAAGTGCCCGTAAAATTGTTGTTGCCAAGATCAAGAGTAATAAGCCGCTGGAATCCGGAGAAATTAAATTCTACAAGATTCCCCTTCAAGAAGTTGACCCTCAAATTTAACTCGACAAGATTGACACAGTTCACCAGAGATGGGGGTAACGTACCCGTCAAATTGTTTATATGAAGGAGTAGCTTTTCCAGCTTGGATAGCTTCCCAATATCTCGCGGTATGGGTCCTTTGAAATTATTGGAGAAGAGCTCCAGGACTGTGAGGTTGGTAAGTCTAGCAATGCCATCATCAATATTTCCAGAGAGTTGATTGAGGGGCAAAGAGATCTCTCTGAGGGAAACGGCATTAAAAAGGCCACCAGGAAGAGGCCCAGAGAGAAGATTGAAACCTGCTCTGAAAATCTCAAGCTTGGAACATGCTCCCGATCCATATTGAATTGACCCATTGAATTTATTGTAGGAAAGATCCAAGAATTTGAGACTGTCATTAAGGCAAAGTTGAGAAGTGGGAATTGGACCTATGAAGCTATTGTTACTGACATTAAGAGATGTCAAAGTCCCTGCTGCTGCTGCAGCTCCGAGGTACTGAAGGAAAGAAGAAGGGAGTGTTCCTTGAAATAGATTGCTAGACAAATTAAGCTTCTGGATAGTACTACTGGTTTCGTTATTATTATTAACAACAGATGCTGGCAACTCATCAGAGAGACGATTGTAGCTTAAATCAAGAATTTGCAGGTGACTAAGGAGTGAGAAGAATTGGATTGGGAGATTACCAGAAAGTCGATTGTGAGAGAGATTGAGCTGAGACAGACCAGTAAGGTTGGTGAGAGCAGGGGATATGGAACCAGCGAGACCTCTGGATGGAAGCAATAAGCCAATAACTCGCTGATCCCCATTACCCATATTACTCTCATCGCAAAGAATGCCTTCCCAATGGCAGCAATCAACAGAAGAAGACCAATTAAGAGGAGTGTGAGATTCTGTGGATAAATTATTGTAGAAGTCCAAGAGAGACTCTTTATCCAATTGGGTACAGGAAGAGCAGACAGTGACAACAAGGCAAGACAGAACTAACGGTACCAAGAGAAAGGCCATGAACCTCGTATCCCTGAGAATAATGGAGGAGGGTCTTGCTGCAGACGCTGATGTTGATGGGTTTGGTCTTTGTCTTTGCTTTGAAGCTTCGAGGTTCATTAGAACAGATACCCAGACGGGAAAGACGTCGTCTTGGGGATCTTTCTTCATGTAAAATGAAGAACAAGAACAAGAAGTAGAAGGAGAGGGAGACGATGAAGACGGAGGAGAGAAAGCAGACCTATGGGTGTCATCGGCCAATCTGAGAAGAGGAGTTTGGGATGTTGGGGGGATTATTGCATCGGCGTGACCATGCCTTGACCCTGAAAAATGGATGTGGGGGAGAGAGAGAGAGAGAGAGAGAGAGAGAGTGGCGTGACGTTGACAAATGGGTATATACATAGGAGGAGTATAAAAGAAGGAGGATGCTTCCATTATGAAAATCATTTCCATTTCAGCGTTTACTTTTTGAGGAGGCTTTGTTTGTTTTGAGGGGCGGCCGGTAGTGGCTGGGTGGAATTTGTCTATGATCATCATCATGATTGACAAGTATGCCTTTCATTTCATTGATAACGTGTGTAGCAGACAAAAATATAATATAGATATCTACATATATATATATATAGAGAGAGAGAGAGAGAGAGAGAGAGGGAGGGAGAGAGGTGAAGGTCTCTCTCTGCTTATTGATCTGGTTCAAGTGTTCTTGTGCCAGCCAACTAAAGCACCTGTTGAATTCTGATGGGGATATTCTGTTTCTGAAGTTCTAAGGATGAAGATGAATATCCATTTCTTTAATTTCTTAAATATTTTTTAAAAAACGCGTCTGTTTGAGATTGAATTCTTAAAATGGATCTTCCACTTGGAAAACAATATAAGCCTTTTTGCGGTAAAGAGCTGGAGCTCTGGGTTTTGTCACTGCTCATGAAATGACTAATTTTCAAAGCTTTCAATTCCTTTTTCTTCGATTTTCAGTTTGGGACTTATTTATCTATTTTTACCCCACAGAATATCATTTTTAAGCCTTAATCAAGGAAATAAGAGTAACTCTTTATTTACTCATAGAAACTTTTTAGATATTATTTTTATGACTGAGACCATAATGATATTTTTCTCTTTTTTTACAACTCATTTATTTGTTTTTATTTAAGTATCTATCACCCAGTTGATACTCCCTCCATTTCTAGTTATAAAATCACATTAATTTTTTTTAGGGAATCTTAAAATATTCTAAGAAAGTTAATTAGATTACTTAATCATATTATATATTAGTTCATAAGTTAAGCAACATAATTTAAAGAAAAACGATAAATTTTAATATCTTAAATTAATATAATTAGCTTTCTTAAGATTTTTCTATGATTTTTTAAAAAAGTCAGTGAGGTCTTATAAATAGAAACAGATGTAGTATAATTTAACTTGTTAAATTTAGTCGGTCAGGTTTTAATTTAACTATTCAACAAATTGGTTCTTACCCTTTTCAAAAATTATATAGTCATTCAGGGAGTAAGTTATTAACTTAGATTAGTTGAAACCGAGGTCGGCACCACTTAGAAGTTGCCAAATGATTAATTCAAAACTATAATATTAAATGATTAAATTTTCTATTAGATTTTAAATTTTATTTTACCGGAAAAATATCCCATCATCTATTTTCTTTATCTCCATATTGCTTTAAATTATTTTGTTTTAATTACATTAAATAATTATATCCAATATACTATATTTTAAACACTGAAAACAGTGGGCATAAAATTTAGATAATAAGAAGCTCTCAAGAAGACATTTCAAACCAACCAATGAAAGTAAAAACTTAGAATACACGTTTGGATTTTGGAGTTTTGTTGGTAAGAATTTGATTAAAATATTAGAATAAAAGGGGTCAATAAAAACACCATAACATGTAGTTGTATAAGTACAAATGACCTAACCCACATAGATATAATTTTTTATCCCAAAGTCAAAACCCAGGAACGTATCAAACATTCAAACCAAAATTTAGTGGATAATTGTTTTCCCGTTTTTTTCATATGAAACAAAAATTGAAACTATACAGTTGGCAAAAAAAATTGAAAATATATATACTTATGCCTTGCATTTTATTAATTTCTTTGGCCTGATCTTGCATTTTATTAATTGAAGCAAGCATGACTTCATTTTTTAATTATATTTGCCATATTCATTGGAATATCCAGCTCATCTTATGCAAATTGTCTGATATTTTAATTGCAATGATATAATTTATTATTTTTCAAGGTTGGAATTGAAATATAATATGCCCAACTCTTTATGTCTCGACCATTTTTTACGTGTCTAGCGATAGAATACGAGTGAGGTATTCCACAACTTGCGTAGTTGCGTTAATTAAAAGAGAGAGAGAGAGAGAGAGAGAGAGATTGGGTAATTCTCAAGGTCTACCTGTACCTTAAATTTATTTTTTGGTTTAGAAAAAAATTAAATATATACAATTGTTTTGAAAACGAATCTCTTGCCATTCAACTATGAGTTGAATGACAAATATCTCTTTTTTACAGTCAAAGAAAAATAGCACAAAAAGTGCGTATGTGTGTGTTTTTTTTCTCTCTTTTACTGGTTTTTCCTTTATTTAATATAACTATATTTTATACGTAGTTTATAACTGCATAAATCTGTTCATCAGTTTCAAACTCTATGAAAAATTATTGTGCTATTCTTTTGACAGGATGAATAATAAATAAATAATACGAGTACGAGGATATATAGTATTTTATAAGAATACAGTAGTACTCCGTATGATGTTAAGGTAAATGGATTTGTCATTAATTTAAGAGAAAATGACTCTTAAGTCCTAAGGAATAAATATAATTATTAAAAAGTCATAAAATTCTAAGAGAAAATTAATAACTCAGCAGTTAGAATTGACAACTTAATAAACCTAATTTACAACTTTAACAGCGGGTTTTAACAACTCTGTTCCAACATTTTTAACAACGCATAAGTGATAGTTAATAAAATGTTAGAACGGAGTTGTTAAAACCCGATGTTAAAATTATAAATTGGGGCTACTAAGTTATCAATTCTAACTGTTAAGTTGTTAATTTTCTCTTGTGACCTTGAGACTTTTTGGTAAGAGATAAAATTAGGATGTGACTTTTTAGTAATGTTGAAACGGAGTTGTTAAAACCTGCTGTCAAAGTTGTAAATTGGATCTACTAAAGTGTTAATTCCACATGCTAAATTATTAATTTTTCACTTTCTATCTTAAGACTTTTTGACAAGGGATTAAAATTAGTGGGATTTTTTAATAAGTATATTTATTCTTTTAGTCCTAAGAATCATTTTCTCTTAATTTAACATCCGTGAATATCGAGGACATTCAGTGATGGGGAGAATTAAGTGGACAATCATCACGTATTTAATATTAATAAATACTAAATGGAACACTTTCAAAGTTGCTTTCATATTGTTACTATTTTATTTATATTCGAAGTTTTTTCCCCAAATGCGAACTCAATAATATTATTTTTTTAAAGCAAGGATAATACTCATTTATACATGTACTTAGCTTATCCACTTTTGTTATCAATGCATTATTAATTATTATTTTTGAAAGTCAAATTGAGTATATCGTATCAAGCTTTCTGGAATTTATATTTTTCTTAAAAAAAAAAGCCATTAATTTTCAAGTAATATTCACTTAAAAAGGAGAGATTCTGATTAGAGGCTGCGATTTGACCTTCAAATCTTCAATTAGAACCTGCCATTCCTACCTTGTGCTTTTGAAATATTATATTATGTAATTATAACTTTTAGCAACAGAAAGAGAAATTAGTACTTTGATGCTGAAAAGAAAACCCATTAGACATTCTTAACACAGAAGAAAGACATATACATAATCATGGTCTTAAATTTAGTTGAGAAATATTTTAATCATCATGAATGGGTTTCGTAGCTGCAACGTTAATTTATAGATTGAATGGCGCTCATTAATTGTGACGAGGACTTCAAATTTTTAACACTTTTAACTAAAACCATAAGAAAAAATTGCTGAAAATTGCCAGTTAAAAATTCATTAACCTGACCGACGAGGTCAAAGTCAAATCTAACAAAAAAAGATAGTCCCTTACAATACAGTGAACTGGGCTTGAAATTCTTATTTAATGGTGTCTCATAGTGATTCAGATATGATTATCTTCAATATAATGATACAAATGCCTATAAAAAAAATATATATCATTACACACCAAAGTGCCTGAAATTTGTTTGAAGACTTAGGTACAATCTATTTACATATTTTTTACTGGGATAAATTATGTTGAGGCTAAAATTATATATAAATATCGTTATAACCTTAGTTATACTAATGCAATTACTTCAACTGTTCAACATGTAAATAATTATATTAAAATTACATTTTTAACTAAAAATACTAATATCCGTAGTTGTATATAATTGAATTGATAGTTTGCAAATGACAATAAGAAGAATGAACGTTTTCAAGTATATTTTCTAAAACATTAGAATTGAAAAAACTTGAGCGTCTGTGAAATTGTTTATGATTAAATCATATATTAGTTCACACAAATTAATTTAAAAAAAATGATAATATAAATTATTTAAATTAATAATTTTATTAATTTTATTAATCTCTTAAAAATATTGATTGAGTGTTATGTTTAAGGCTAGAGGCAGTATTAGTGAAAAAAAAAACTAGAGGTAGTATTATAGAGTCCTGACTCCTAAATTCTGATAGAAGAAATTGGAAATATATATATATATATATATAATAAACAGTATTTTTCAGGATAAAATACAACAATGAAAAGTTGAGACAAAAGGTCCTTCAAGAAATGAGTTGACTAAAATATTTGTAGACTTTCTCTTTCCCTCCCGTGGGATCAAGAAGACCTTAGAATTTAATTTACTCGTAAGTAATTGAATGGGTCAAAATCTAGTAACTTCAATCAGCCCGTAATAATGATTAATTATTAGTTAATATTATTTATTCATATTTTCAAAATCATGGTCCGGCATCTTTTGTTGACTTTTTACTGATATTCTTCAACTTAATATATAAAAATGTGATAACATAACATCAATATGTAAACATGAAACACGGGCCATCTCACAAGTCTTTTGGGTCGTTTGATGGTGTAAGAAATCAAATATGTTTTGTTTATTACAACTATTAATTAATTTTATTATTTTTTGACACTAAAATAATGACAATTGTTATTTTAAATTTTTTTATTTCTAGTAGTATGTATTTTTTGTCTTATTTTTTCCATGAGCTATAAGATTCTTTCCTTATCACGAGGTCAATTTACAACCTATTTATTTTTCTAAAACTATAGGCAATTTAGTAATAAAATAAAAGGGAATTATTTTTGTTTATTTCACGCGTAAAAATATTAAATTGATATTTTTTTTATTTTAAAATTGATAATCTCTTACTGAATAGTTTTGAATTTTTTTTATTTTTTGAATTATATTTTTTGATTTTAATATGTATATTGAGTATCATAAAATTAGAACACTAAATTACACTTTAGCCTTGATTTGTTTATTCTTATTTCAAATACTATTTGTTAGTGACAACTGACTATCTTTACATTTGTTTATTGCATTTCAATTTTTAAAAATTGAAATTATATTAAAATACAACATCAATACGTCGATTGTCAAAGATTAAACAAACTATTCGTATTCAGGTCAAAAAACAAAAAAAAAAACAAATTATTCGTACAAATAAGAAGGAGACTAAGCAAAATAAATAGAGTATAAAATAACAACCCACTGAGAGATAGGAGAGCTTAAAGCTTACGAGTCTGTCATAATAAGAACATGCACCAAGTAATACCTTTTATGGACAGATGCCAGTAATGAACAGTGGGCAGGTAATAATAATTGAATATTGAACCCACCTTACTAATAATTAAAAGAGAAAATTGCATTTTGGTCCAGACCAACAGAATATACAACAAAATAGTTCCGTGAAATAACATAATTGCAAAAAAGTCTCGTGAGACTTTTTTGTAATTAATTTTCTTAATAAAATAATATATCTCTCTCTCCCATTAGCTAACGTCTAACGTGCATCAGTCGTATCAAACTCTGTCTCTCTCTCTTTCAAGTTATAGATGTCAATAATCTTATATAAAGTTATCAATGACTTTATATGGAGTTGTCAATGACTTTACATAAAGTTGTCAATAAAAAGTGCATCTCATTCTCTCTCTGTTTTTTTTATAAATGCCATTAGAAAAACTTCCTCCGATCTAAAATATAAGGAACTTCAACTAATTTATGGGAAATAATAAATGGTGGTTAACTCATTTAATATGTCTTAAATTACAACTTTTTTTCACTTTTACCCCTTACTGGGGAATGTGTTTGAAATTTAAATGAATGAGCAAATTGAAAATTACCATTAATTAGAAGGATAAAATTAGAAAATAAACATTAATTATCATATAAGTGTCCTATATTGTGGATCAAGCCATTTTTCTAGAAGTGCCTTATATTATGGATTGGAGAGTACGTGTGTTTCCATTGACAACTCAATGTAAAGCCATTGACAACTTCATATAAAACCATTAACAACTCAATGTAAAGGGAAGTTATTGACAACTGAATAGAAAGCCATTGACAACTCAATTTAAGGCTCTATAACTTATTTAATCTAAATTGAAATATAAGTATAGAGCCTTAAATTTTGGATTCACTTAGATTCTCGTTTCTAATTTTGTTTAATTTATTTGCTTATATTTAAATTCTTTCTTTCTTATATGTAATTCTTGGTTTTTTTTCCCTGGGCAACTACATCTATCCCTAGCTAGGAACATTAGTCTCAATGACATGGTGCGGTAGGTCTACTTCAAGGGCCCCATCCCACAACTTATTAGAGATGGAGATTCTCGTAAATACGGGAATACAGCCTATGGTGATATTGAGTGCCTCCAGGTGGTTCGATTTTATATTATTATTATTATTATTATAACAATTATAATTTTTTATTATTTTGGTACGTAGGCTATTTCAAGAGAAGGGTTCATTTTAGTAGGATATTGGCTGAAAAAGCTTTTCAGTCGGACCCTACCAATGTCACCTGCGGTATTGAATCACAGGATCGGGAAAGTTTGCTGACAAAGGTGACAGAATCGGGGGTTGATTCAGTGCATAGAGATGTAAATAAATCTCACGGCAAAAAAAAAAAAAAAGATGTAAATAATTCTTGTCC
>JBAGKO010000003.1:3809990-3820849 GCA_037177275.1 Acacia concinna | reverse complement strand
ATAATGAAACCCATCTACCCCATCAATTCCTTAAAACACGATCTCATCACTCTCCTCACCATCATCTATTTCATTACCATCAAAACCATCTAACCCTTCAAACCCCACGAAATTGACCATGTCTTGTTCAATTTCTGTCACTTTATAAGAATTTACACTTCTCACATATTCTATTATTCTAGGGTGCTTTTCAATTTCCCATCCCTTTCTAGCTAAAAAGCAAGTTCGATTTACCTCATTCAATAACTACTTTTGCTTTGCTTCTATTGTCTTTTCGGTATCTTCACCTTCAACTATGTCACCAGATGCAGCTGCGACAACAACAAAACTTTCAAAAATGTCAATGAGGGCTCAATGAGGATTTCATTGTAGGCACAGGAAGACAAGGCTTTATGGTTCCCAATTACTTATTACCTTGAAGATTTGTTCCTGTTGTGTTTTCCTTTTTTGCTCTATTCGCCGATTTCAACCCTAGCTTTTAGATTCTCCCCCACATCTATATCATTTGCTTTCACAGCCATGATTCTCCACTCCATTGACATCATTCCCCATTCTGGACTATGGTTCTACAAAGCCTTCCTTCCTTCCAGTCACCATTCACCATTCACCATCCTCACTCTCAACTGCGATTATCTTTTCTTTCTCTGCAGCTGATCGCGTTCCATTCCTTCCTTCAAGACATAATTCTCCAGTCGATTTCTCAATCGCCATTATGGTTTCTTTCTTCCCAGTCAATCGTCTAAACGATTTAGCTATTAACTTGCATTCTCGGCCAACCCTTCTTAAACCGATACAAACCCCACTCCCACTTTATCAAAGTCGACTTTTGCTTTGTCATTCTAATTAAAAACCCCTTATTTTAAAAACCATTTATTTTAATCTCTTATTAATTGTTAGTTTCTTTCCCCTCCTAGTCAACTGCCATGTAGAAAATAAGTCAGACATGTCACCTTCTAAGTCACTATTCTCAGTCAATCATTGCATCATTAATGGTCAAAGTTACTTAACTCGAAGGAGATGTCACTTTTGCATAGTTTTTGTAACTTTATAGTCACTTTTACACCCTTTAAAAACTTATGGTGCTGGATGCACATTAGATGTAAGTCTATAAGTATTTTCCCATCTTAACCATTCATCTTTTTAAGGCCCAAATATATATATATATATATATATCTTTATGCTTTTTGTTTTTTAAAAGGTAGGCTTAAAGCTTTAGCCCATCAGGTCCAAGTATATAAGATTGGGCCTTCGGTGCCTTTCTGCGAGATGCCATGAGCTCCAGGAACGACGAAGAACGATCGGTGATTGAGAGGGAGTTAAGCTGAGCTACAGGAAAACGCCGGCTAGAGAGGTTGTCTTTGATTGTTCATTCGATTGAGAAGAGCATCGCCTTTCTGCCCTCCTGTTTCAGATAGCTAGATTCACTTAGGAGACAGAAAACGATGTCCGCTAGATTGATCAAGAGAGTCCTAAATGAACAACACCGTCCCCTTGAAGTAAAGGAAGAGGAAGAAGAAGATACTCAACTACACGGAGAAGAACCGGCGTCCCCAGAATCCATAACTCGTCCTTCAATCAACCCTTTTGACCTCCTCAATGACGAAGATTCTGAACCAGACGAGGTTTAATTATTGATTCTTAGCTAGCTTTTATATCAATTACAAAACTATTTCGTTTCTCTATTAGGGTTTTGGGTGGGGATAATGCCAAGTACGATTCAAAATCATGGATGCATGCGGCATTAGTTTTTGTCATATCATGTATGGATTGGATTCTCTTTGATATTATTACCGAGCAGAAAGTAGTTGCATCATTAAGTTTCAATAGCTAGTAGTTATAGTCTAATTTTCTTTACTTTTAGCTCGAATATTTTTTTCAGTTTATTAAATTATATAATCTCACTTCTTGCCCAGAGAAAAATGAGAAAAATTCTAACTCCGCCTTGGTATTCGGATATACATCCAAAATGACCTATTAAGGTGATGGTTGTTCTATAATTTATATTCATATCTGAATAAAGGTTATATGACTCTGCACTTTGATGAAGGTAGGGAATATTATTCTCATTAGGCATCTGATTTTCTTTCTTTCAGTACTTAAATGGCGTTTTTGTCTGCAGGAAACGAATCTGACATCCACCAATGAAAGATTGAGGCAATCTGATGATAAAGAGGAGTTGCCTTCATTGAAACATACTGCTGTAGCTTCAACGTCTAATCTAAAATCAAAGAGGAAGAAAAAGAAGAAAAACAAGGATAATTCTTTATTAAATAAAGATAGAGGTGAAAAAGAATTGGACCAAATTATAGAGAACCTATCACTAGATGTCAATTCTTCTGCTGAGCGAAATGTCTCTACAAAAGAGAGAGTAGCAAATGCCAAAGACCAATATAAAACTATCAAGCAGCAGTCGTTCTCCATATTACAAGTGGATCCTAAAAATTTGAATGCTGAAAATGAGCTGAGGCGAATATTTGGTTCCAAGGTAGTAAAATCATTTGAGAGTAGTAATCAAGCTAGTAGTTCCAGGCCAATTCGTGGGGTGAGGCGTGGGCACTATAATCTTAGAAAGACTGTTTTAGTCCATCCAGCTGACCATTGGCCCCGGTGGGATGGTTCTTTGTCCATGGAATTTTTGGAAACAAAAGATGGATATAGCTACTTTAGGTAACGATTACTCTTATTTAGTCAATTGATGGTATTGACCTCCATTTTTCTGCCCCATTCGTCCCATCCCATATGGTTATATGCCAGTATATGTTTGATTCAATAGCGCCATCCTATAAAATTAACCAATCAGCAATGTTGGCTGGAGAATTCTTAATTACTTGTTATTTATTATTTGATTTTATTTTTGACTTCCTTTCGTGGGGACTTTTTCCCCCAGCAATCCCCTTTTGGAAACAGGAGTGGAGAGTGGGGTATAAGTCTAGTTTGTGATTATGGTCTTTATATATGCCAGAGTTCTTTTAATCTTTGTAGTTTGATTTCTTGCTCAATACTCTATGATTAAATTAATGTGTTAACAACAAAAGCAATAACAGTGGTATGTTTCTACAGCCCTCTTAATTTCTTTCCAATTCTCATGGTTTTGATTTGTTCTGTAATGTAGATATGAACACACGTCATCCTATTCTCAAGCTCAGAAAGCGTTTGAAGCTGCCAAAGCAATTAATGACTTAAATGGTCTAGCTAGCATATTATTGTACCATCCTTATCATCTAGATACACTTTTGACAATGGCAGAGTATTTCAAGGTTGTGGGTGAGCAGCAGATGTCTGCAGATTCTATTGCCAAATGTCTATATGCCCTTGAGTGCGCATGGCATCCCATGTTCACTCCTCTGCAGGGAAATTGTCAATTGAAAATCAGCCATGAAACTAACAAACCGATTTTCACAGCTCTTTTCACTCACATGAAGAACTTGGACAGGCGTGGCTGTCATAGATCTGCTTTAGAGGTCTGTAAATTGCTGCTTTCACTAGATTCTGATGATCCCATGGGGGCAATTTTTTGCATTGACTATTTTGCTTTAAGGGCTGAGGAGTATGCATGGCTGGAAAAATTTTCTGAAGATTATAAAAGTGATAACTCCATCTGGTTATTTCCAAATTTCTCTTATTCTCTTGCTGTTTGCGGGTTTTACCTTGAGAAACTTGAGCAAGAGGGGTCGGAAGATGCTTGTAGGGATGCTAAAAAGGCTTCTTCAACTGATCTTATGAAACAAGCGTTGATGCTTCATCCCTCTGTTATAAAGAAGCTAGTGGCAAAAGTGCCTTTAAAAGATCGTGTGTGGACAGATATTCTCAAGCACACCTTTTTCCGATCAGATCAAATAGGAAATCCATCTCAAGATCACTTGATAAATATATATGTAGAAAGAAATTATCTTATATGGAGGCTTCCAAATCTGCAGAAATTGCTCAGTGATGCTGCACAATTAGTCCTTGAAACTATAGAAAATGATAGAAGTGAAGTAAAGGATTGGGCCTGTGTCAGAAAAGAAGCATTCTCATCCGAGAAAAATGAGTAAGTAAATTTCATTTGTTTTGTCTAAATTTTCATGTTTATCTCAATTTAAAGAAACACACGGTTTGCAATTATGTTTATAACCATCTGAACTTAATTTTTCTTCATTTTTTAATTTCGTATGTTCTGAGGCTGACTTATTTGGAATTACACTGTGGTGGTTGATTAATTGTTATCTAGGAACAGGAACTTGCAGCACTTCAAAGGCATAATTTAAGTTTATATACTGCTTATCTGAGGGGTGTCTATTCTCTTCTATCAATAGGAAAACCCTGAATGATGCATATGCTTATGAGTAAATCTAGTTTACACGAGGTGTTGCCCTTGCAAACACGCGTTCATAACAGCTAGACATTGTGCTAATAATTGAGAATGCAAAAATGAAGAGCAGATAAATAATTAACAATCATGTGATATGGCTGTGTAGTTGATATGTTTGAAACCTGTGCATTTGATTCATAAGTGGTAAAAGAGATTATGGAAATTAATATGTTGAACCTCATATTTTTCCCTTGAAGAAACTCAATCATCTTATGTGTGATATGCTAGCAGCTGTGTCTCCATCACTTGGTGTTTTACGTATTAAACTGAAACATTCTATTTTGCTAGATATGGACATTTGTTGGTTTCTGATTTTTCTGACTCGGTGGCCTCAATTCCGCAAGAGAATCTGCAAAATTTTATGGGCGGTCCAAGGATGAGAGTGGATTTGCAGAATGAGAATGAGATTGTTAATTTGCATGGAAATGGCCATGCTCATCGCGATGTTAATAACAGGAGTGCATTGTCTGTCTTGTTTGAGTCAATGCTACCATGGGTTACCTATGGTGATGGGGCGGATGGTTTACCCGACGAGCATCAACATGACAATCAATGATTCTGGATGCAACTCGGGCATCAAAGGTCTCGATGGTGCTTTAAAGAAAGTAAATCAACATATGCTCTTTTCTTCATGATGGGTTTGTGGGGTGGGAGGAGGAATATATAAACTCTACGTGAAGGATATCTCTCTGTATAGAGCCAAGCGGTCATTGTCTTGTCCTTTTACATTGGTATTTTTGAATTAACTCTATCTGGGATCTCAAGATGCATATAGATGGCATGGTCCACAGAGTTTTGTGGTGTCTAATGTTAGAAATATTGAGTCATGCGTTATCAATAAGGAGGTCTGATCCTGGTGTTGGTAGCAGATTAGGGATACTAGGGATACTAATAATTGGGGTCGTTCTACTATTTGAACTCTGTAGTTGTACTGCTCTAAATTTTAAGCCATATATAGCTCCTTTCTGAAATTTTTGGGTAGATGACTCTATTGTGGCATCTATTGTGAGGGCTGTGAATTTGAAAAAACTTAATTTAGTTATGGTATCTTAGTGTCTTTTTGAAATGTTAACATCCTTTTCAGAGTTTTTGAATTTGGCGAGGTATTTTTTTTTGAATTTTTCCAATTTTTTAATCTCACTATTTTAATTTTATTAAATTCAGCTCATAAAATTTTTATTTTTTCTTCCCTCCCCTTATGATAAGAAGATGTAATATTGTGATGGATTATTGCAAATCAAAGCATAGGCAAAGAGAGAGAATAGCGGATAAGTACATCGATAAATATGGGAAAAAAGAGAGGAAGGAGGTGGGAATGCACTAAGCCATATCACATTATGATCTGGGAATTACAAATCAGTTTACATTTATTTATAGATTTAGGTATTCCTAACTATCGCTATCACACGTAACAGCTATGTTATAACCATTTCACTGACTTGTGATCTTTAATATGGTCATAGAACCTATTGGTTCAGACAAACCCTTGAAATGAGAAATCTCACATCTTTTCCACTCTGACATTCGCTAACGTAAGACGTTGAAGAATCAGGGTAAACTTGCTTTGACGTCTCAACTGAAAAAAACTATTGTAACTGGAAAGTGAGGACACGTCTCAACTCAAGAATGAAATATTTGCGTTCGGTGTTTTCCTTCAACAAGAGCATCTCGACATTCATACTTAAAAAAGATTGTCACAATAAGAAAAAGCCATTGAATCAGACTGTGTACACTAGCATTGGAAGCAGAGGAATAAGAAAATAGAGTGGCTAATGCTCTCTGTTACTGAAGGGGCATGCGTAATAGTAGTTTAATGGTGGTTAGAGCAGAAAGCAGAGTGAGCAGCCATTGATGACTGTAGACTAATATGAGTGAGGAGAATTCGATGATTCTCATTAGGTTAATTGGCTGAATGCCTGAATATATAGATTACAAGGTACAGAAATCAATTGCAATAGTATCGTGGTATACTCTAGGATTTCGAACTAATCCTTTCTGTTCCTATTATCTCTCCTAATATTATTATATAATAATATATACAATAATAATTACTTAATATATTCTACAATGACAATTATATATATATATATGGTCCCTCCTCCAACCAAGTCCTACGTTGGAGTTGCCATCTCTCTTGCCTTTCTTCTCTGTCTGCAGATATTGTGGGGATTTCAACGTTTAGGCTCCATGGATGATATGGGGGACCAAAGCTATAAGTATAATTGAGTTGTCATGTGGAATGATTTTAGTTTATATATATATATATATTGGCCACGTTCACACTCCATTATAGGCTGCAAACATCATTACATTGCTCCTCCCATCACCTTTATCAACTTCATAATATTATCTATTCCATAGGCTCAACAAGTTTTAAATTCATGTATGCCAGGCTTCACAAGAATAAAAAAGAGAGAGAGAGAGAGGGATTTTACTTTAAGCTTGTTATTTGAATTTGAAGTTAAAAAACAACATGATCTTAGACTCCAACAACAACATCAACAACAATCTTATCCCATTAAATAGGGTTGGCTACATTGATTCCACAATATACCATTAAACTCTATTTACAACCAAATCTTTAGATAAATTGTATCATGAGATACCCCACAATAACCTCTTTAAGTATTCTCTTCATTCTTCATCTATCCATTTTTACCCGAATCTAAAGTGCATGACATCCAATGGCCCTCTTTGTAGGTATTCAAACCACCTTAATTAAACAAATTTCTACCATTTTTTTCTTAAATAGATGCCACTTGGGCTCTTTCTCTTATGTGGTTATTATGAATGTTACCTTTTCATCTCAATCACCTTGCCTTTATGATCACGTTGTCCTTTAAAATACCTACATTTACTACCATTAGTATTGCTAGCTGAATAGTAGTAGGATTAAACTCTCTGTTTATCTTAACTGGTACATAAATTTCTTTCATATTTGTAGCCTTCTGAAAGGTGAGAACACACAACACATCAACTTCAATGCTAGTATCTTTTAATTTGAAGTGGGAACCACAAGCAGAAAGTGAGTTCTACGAATCTCCCTCCATTGACACCTATCATTTGAGGGGTTTCAGGCTTTCACCTTTTGCTTTTCAAGACGCTATAAAAAGGGAAGAACATAACTACCTTGAATACACCAAACCGTAGGGATTGAAAACCAAGCATCAAATAATATGGGTAGGAATCTGAAGAACGCTGCAATAGCATTCCTGGTTCCTCTCCCCTCCATACTCTTTTATCTCTTCTTCCTCAACAACTACTACAACTCAACAATACTTGACACTGACTCTAACATCTGGACATGGTGCTATCACCACCCTCTCTTGCTGCCCAATGCACTCTTGTTCCTCAACGTCTCTCTTCTCTTCTGGGTCATTGGCCTCATACAGCGCAGCCATTGGGTAAGTTTTCATTCAAATATATTTCAGAGTGTTGAATGCATAAAAAATTACTTCAGAATACTGGGTGTTATTGGAAAAATACTTGTGCTATACCCTAGATAATTTCTGGGTATGTTTTGAAGGTGAGTGTTTTTGAGGGCTGTGATGATGTGAGTGATATGTGGTGCAGATGATAGACCTGTATTGGACGGTGATTCCCGTGATGCTGGTTCATTACTATGCAAGTCACCCTTGGGGAGAATATAATTGGTGGAGATCAAGGGCTGTGATATTCTTGACTTGGGTTTGGAGTGTGAGGCTAAGCCATAACTACTTGAGACGAGAAAACTGGCAATGGGGTGCCAGACAGGATTGGAGGTTCACCAATATGAGCCTTTCCTATGGCAACCACTGGTGGTGGATTTCTTTCTTCACTGTCTACTTCTCTCAGCAGGTTTTTCTTTATACTTAAGCGCTTCCTTCAATTTTCTTAATCTTATTGTAATGGAGTTTATAACTGATCTGCGTAATCTGATTAAGTTAAACAAAAAGTCCTCTAATACTCTTGTTTTTTATTCATAAAATTCAACTTTGACACTATATATATCACTCCCATAAGAATGGACATTATAGACATGCGTTCTCCATCTCTGATCTCAAGTGGATCAATCCAATGAGTCAAATCTTCTCATTTTCTTAATCTTTCGAGAAAAAAAGTACTCCCTCAGTTTCTATTTATAAGAACTATTTAAAAATTTAATTCAGCCTTTAATATAAGGCCCCTATTCACTTTGTCCCTCATATTTAACTGTTTTTTTTAAACTACCTCTTTTATTACTCCCTTAACTATAATTAGACACCACAATGATTCAAATACATATACAAGAAGAAATTCTATTTCCTCCCCACTTCTCATAAATATAAACACAAAGAAAAATGGTGAATTTAAAATAACAAATTAAGGGTATTTTTGGAATTTCATGTGCTATTATAACAGTTAGCTAATTTAACTAATATCCTTAATTCCTCCATAAAAGTCAACTAAGTTTTATATTGAGGACCAGAGTGAGTAATAGAAATGTTCTATATGGCTGCTTCTCCTTTTCCCTTAATAATATGTATAATTGCTTATTTGGGAAGGCATGGGTGAATCCAAAACCATTTTTCGCCTTAAGGAAAAATTCTACCAAACATAGTCTAGAACATGGTAAAATCATGTTTCACCATGCTTATGAATTGTAATTCCAAATAAGCACCAAGTGATTCTTTGTTAGTTTCCTAAAATTGGGAATAAATTAGTTTTTGACATTATAAATGGACTTTTTCCCTCAGTACTTCTTATAGACAAAATGTTCTTCATCCCTAATCTCAAGTCAAGTGGGTCAGCTCCTAAGAAATTTTTTACAAGCAGGAAACAAAAGTTGCAACCTTTATTCAATAGTTTATCAGTTTCTATTACCCAAATGGTCATCATGAGCCTGATCTTCTCATTTTTTTCACCCATAAGTAAAGGGCAAAAAAGTAATAAAAAGATCCTATGTTGGGTGCTTTATTTTCTCCCATTAACAACATCTCACTTTTGCAGATACTTCTAATTGCACTATCTCTTCCATTCTATGCAATCCACTCAGTGAATCAGCCTCTGAGCATAATGGACTTCGTGGCCACTGTACTGTGTTCATCTGGCATTCTCATAGCATACATTGCTGATACACAACTTCACAACTTTGTAACCAGAAACAACAACCTTAAATATGTTGCCATAGTTCCTGTTCTGGACAAGGGCTTGTGGTATTACTCAAGGCATCCAAATTACTTTGGAGAACAACTATGGTGGTGGGGCTTAGCTTTATATGCTTGGAACATAGGATATGAATGGACCTTGGTTGGGACAATAGGTAATCTCTTGTGTTTGGCTTATGTGACTAAGCTTGTGGAAGATAGAATGTTGAGACAGAAGAACAGAATCGAGGCTTATAGAAGGTATCAGAAGACAACCTCAATATGGGTTCCTTGGTTTAAGGCTTCTGATCCTTCAGGTGTAAAAAATAAGAATGCTTGATGCTTTTTTGGTTTCCTTCTTAGTGCTGTGTGGTTTGTCATTGTTTGTACAAGAAGTGTGTTGTTAGTGTTTTTGTACTCTTTTGCATATATTGTTCTGTTAATGTTGATTTGATGGGATTAATGATTGGTCTGTGTAATCCATGTATAAATTAGTGTGATGTGAATTAAATCTTCTTGCTTATTCATGCTGTATATTTTTGTTTTATTTCTGCAATAGAAAAACAATAACCCAAGATTTTAAAAAAAGACTAAGGGTCTCTTTGGTTCAAACCTATTACATTCTGCAGGGCAGTGCAGTGCAATAGTACTGTGAAGCAATACTAATTATATGGCAAGTGTTTGGTTAGAATTTTAAGCAAGGTGCAATGAGTTATTGTTTCAATAATTATTTAAAATTAATATATCATATAAAGTCTACTTTACCCTTAATATAATCTTTGTAGAAAAATAAGTTAAGAGTCATTGTACAGTGGCAGAGATAGTGATAATGGTGAAGGAGAAAGAAGGTGGCGGCGGGGGGTGTTGACGACAATTGTGGAGGAGTAGGAGGTGGTAGCGGTGGCAACAACAATAGAGGTAGGGGCGGCGGGAGGGGCGTGTGGAGGAGAAAGTTGTAGTGTTGGCAATGAACGAAAAGTAGTGGAGATGGCATCGAAGGTAGTTAACGACAAGGGTGGTAGTGGTGGTGATGAAGGAAGAGGAGGAGGAGGTAGTGGTAGTGGTGATAGCGATAGAGGAGGGAGAGATAGTGGTGGGGCGAAAATGGTAGAGGTGACAACAAGGGCAATGGAGGATGAGAAGGAAGTGATAGCAATAGTGGAGGACAGCAACGATGGGGGACATCAACGATGGTGAAGAAGGAGAAGGTAGTGGCGAAAAAGGTGGAGGCGGAGGCGGAGGAGAAGAAGGTGGCAATGGTTACGGTAGAGGTGGCAACAACAATAGTAGAGGAGGAGCAGGTGGTGGCATCAACAATGGAGGCGGTGACAATGACTATAAAGGAGGAGTAGGTGGTGGCAGCAATTGTAGAGATGGTCGTAATGGCAGTGAAGGAGGAGGAG
>JBAGKO010000003.1:3791763-3809890 GCA_037177275.1 Acacia concinna | reverse complement strand
ACATTTTCAAAATCGTTCTCCTAGTGAATGATTTTAAGTGTGGTATATAAGTAAATAATTTTGATTTTATAGTATTTAGGTAATTTTTTTTACTGTTTAAAGTATTTAGATAAAATTGCCATGTTATGACATTGGGTGGTGTGTGGTACAATGCTGCTATTTCATTTAAATGGTAAGATGGGAGTGGCAAAAATTAATATTGAAATATATAAGCACAAAATGTATTTGAATCATATAAATTTATTTTATTTTATTTTTTAAATTTTTTTCAAATTAAGATATTTCTTTTTTTGTTAAGTTTATTTTGTATAAAATTATGAAAAAATATTGATAAAATTCAACTATTAAAAATTTTATTAGTGATGATGATATAAATCAAAATACCGATAGCTATACAAATTTATTAGGTCTTCCACATTGATAAAATTTTTAAGGGTGCTTTTTCCCAATTTTTTCTTAAAATTATATGAAAATATGTAAAAGATACCAAGTGGTGTAGGATACCATAAAGTCCATAATAAGTGGGCAAAAAATATACCATAATCAATACTTCCTCATCTTAAATGTAAGACTTAATATGTGTTTGTAAATCCAATAAGATAGCCAAATCGGACGTTGGTCTTGTGGTACACTTATTTGTATGTTTAGGTTTATGGAGGCCTATTCTTGAAAATAAGAGACTTACTTGGATAAGCAAACTATTGTAACTTATTTATCCGTTGTGTCTTAGAACCATTGTATAAAAAATCAGACTTGACTAGTCGTTTTGGATCAAAAATGAGTGAACTGGCCACATGTTTGGTCTGATAGATTTTTTAGGGGTGAGCAGAACAGGTCAACTTAGTTTGTCTCAAACTGATCCGGGTGATCAGGACTGGTTCGGGGTTGAACTGTTTCACCCTTTTTATAAAAAAAAATCTTTAGAATTTTATACTAATGATCCTAAAATTTTGACTTTCTCATCAATTTAGCTTAGGTTTAATTATCCGATCTGATCTACTGATCCTTGACCTAATGTCTCGACTAGTTCAGCGACCAGTGCAGTTTTTAATATCTTGCTTATAACCATATTATTAATCATATATTTTTAGCTTTTTTCACTTCTTTAAAAATTTATTTTTTATTTTTCTATTATAATTTTTAAATATCACAATATATATAATAATTTCCTTAAATTCATGTCCTTCAATCATTTCCCATAAAAGTTCAATTTTTAACCTATACAAGTTTTACTTTATATAAATAATTTATATTATCGTTAATCCAAACATATTTACATTACATAATTTAATCTATAAATAAATCTAATTACAAATAAATAATTTTTATAACCTCTTTCCAAACACAACCGTTATAAAACGTTGTTGTTGTTATTATTATTAATTAAATCTGTGTCCGTTCAGTCCCAAAAAAAAAAAAGAAAAGGCTGTCCCCGTTCCTAAAACCCTAGTGAGCAAAAACTGCCATCGTTCTCGTTTTCACTGTCCTCCTCTCATGTGCCCCGAGCTCAGCGAATTGGCTTTGAAAGAAAAGGAACCTTATTTATTGTCTTCCTCCGTTTATCTGCGTATTAAGATTTCTGCTGCCCCTGTTTTGGATTCGCTCTTATTCCCCTGTGTTAGCGGCTTGGGTCGGAAGGTTCAGTCATCTTAATAGCGTTTTAAGAGTTTTTGGCTCATCCCAAATTGTCAGCAAGTTCAGCATCCCTTTGGTCAATGGGTGGTAAGAGGAAAAAGAGCAATGGGGAGGGTGGTGAATCATCTTTGCCTGGCGATGGTGAAGGTGCTGAGAGCAACAAGAAATCAAAGATGGAAGTGCTTCCGTCGATGATCAAGAACAAGGAGAAGCGATCGGCGGTGCACGCCAAACTCAAACAACAGAAGAAGCTTGAGAAGCGCAAGAAGGCTAAGGCTCGAGACGCTGCGGAGAAAAGAGCTCTCGAGCTTGGGGAGGAGGTTACTTGTTCTCTCATAAAGTTTTTTTTTTTGCCCCTTTCTGAGGGCGGGGATTGTAGTATCTCTCGTGTGAATTCGCTGTTGGTAATAGGATTTGATCGTTTTGCTTTATTTGGATTCTTGCAGCCGCCGGAGAAGAAGGTGCCTCGGACAATCGAGAACACTAGGGAAGACGATGAGACTGTTTGTAAGCCTGATGATGAAGAGGTCTCCTTTCTAACCTTGCTTGTTACTACTCCTGTCTTCTCGATGTTATCGAATATACTTTTCCAAATGCCTTTATCTGATTAAAACTAGTAGCCGTTAAATTTCCTATGTTTATACTTGTACTCTAAAAATGATGAATCATGTAATCTTCAACCCTAGCGGTTTACTAATTGTTCATTTGCTTGCAGCTGTTTGCTGGAAATGATTGTGATGAATTTAGTGCAATTTTAAAACGACAACAGACTACCAAGATATTAATCACCACTTGCCGTTTCAATTCTACGGTATGTTTTGATCATGCCATTGTATATTAGAATAAGTGTGAGCTCAGAATTTGCACTCTTTCGATGTTTGTACGTTTTCATTTAAGTAAGGAAATTCTGCATCTGATTTTTTGTGCTTTCATGTTCATATTTTTAATTGGAATTTACGGTGATCCGCAGAGGGGTCCAGCTTTTATATCGGATTTACTTTCAGTTATACCTAATGCACATTACTACAAGAGAGGGACCTATGATTTAAAGAAGGTGCTTGTCTCAATTTTCCTTGTTAATGAAAAACACGGAGCTTTATCTGTTTGAATGTTAATTAAAAATTTCAATTGCAGATTGTAGAATATGCAAAGAACAAGGACTTCACTTCTGTTATAGTTGTTCACACGAATCGCCGGGAACCGGGTATTCGATATCTTTGTCTGGATGTCATATATATATATATATAAAGTATATTAGGAACAATTTATCATCATAGGAACATTTATGTATTTTGCTTTAAGCTTTAAGTATCCGAAGTCCTTACTTGTAGTAATTCTTCATTTCTCTGAATTGTAGATGCTTTGTTAATCATTGGCTTACCTGATGGGCCTACCGCTCATTTCAAGCTCTCAAAGCTTAGGTTGCACAAGGATATTAAGGTTTGTTATTTTCTGTTTAATTAGCAACCTGTGCGGCTTTGTGTCTTTGGAATTCCAAATGATGTTGCTATATATTGTACTTTGTAAGTTATGATGATAGACTGTAATAATAATAGAGTGAAGGAAAATATTTTCATTGATTGAGGCAAAGTATGCTCATGATGAACTTGGCTATTTATCGCATTTATTCTGTGTGTGATTTGTGTTGACATTATTGGGTGAATTTGGCTTTATTTGGGTAAGTGTTATGGAATGGTAATGTGAATGTGAAATGGGTAGTTATTGTTAGTTGGTTAAGAGAGGCGGTTAGTGAATGTGATGTGAATACCATAACAAAGAGCCTAAGATCTATTTTGTTTTATTTTAGTGGTCATAGTATTTCACATTATATTAACATCTAAGCTTGGTAGATGAATTTGTTTCTCTCTTTGGATTATTAGTTTGGCTTCTTTTGTTGACCAAATGAAAATATTTATCTACCTTTGTTATTATTCTCTCTTAACACATGAATTCTTTTTTCATCTGGAAAAAATTAAATTGTTTATCTTTTGTGCTAAGTAAATTGTTCCTACTAATATTTTTTACTTGCAGGGTCATGGAAATCCAACCAGTCACAAGCCTGAGCTAGTTTTAAATAATTTCACTACACGTCTTGGGCATCGAATTGGAAGGTTACAATTTTCCTAATTCTGTGCTCAATATGTTGAATGTAGTGCTTGACTGACTCTGTTTCTTCAACTTCTACACTATGCGTGATTTAAATTAAAGTTAAATGCTAGCTTAGCTTTTTGTAAGGCTCATTATAAAGGAGGGGGAGAATATCCCGTAGGCTAGCTTTCCTATTTTACAAATAATTACATTTATACTTGGTTTTTGCTTTATTTTTTAAATTTTAATAGTCATTTGTATGGACTGGAACCTTTCCTTCTACTATTAATTCGTCAATTCTTTTCTTTGATAGGTTAATACAATCACTTTTTCCCCAAGATCCAGAATTTAAAGGTAGACGAGTAGTCACTTTCCACAACCAGAGAGACTTCATATTCTTCCGGCATCATCGGTATGTATCCACAAGACTTGTATAATTAATTCATAATTTTATGTTTATGCATTTTCTTTCTTTGAATATTACCGTGCTCTGTTTTACTGATATTCTGTTGGTCTCTGATCTGTACTCAATTTTAATTGTTACTATTTCCTCGTATTGGTTCAGCTCATTTTTGCACTATGTTCTGTGGTTACTCACCCCTCTCCCCAAAAAATGTGTACTGTAGGTACATTTTTGAATCAAAAGAAGTAAAAAAGACTGACTCCAAAGGCAACAAGACCAAGGATTCCAAGGAGGAGAATCTTCCGCAAACTAAGACAATTGCCCGCCTCCAGGTTGGTTCCAGCTCTATTCGATGGCTGGTTTTGTACCTCAAACTAATTCATGGAAGTTGTTATACGATGATCTTGTATGCTTTCATCCTGTGATGTTAAATGCTTCTCATTGTTTCCTTGCGTCATTGTGAGGATAAAACATAAGCTATCACAGGGCACTGTGGTTGATATGTCTGATTCCTTTTTTCTAGGTTTGGAATGGGTATTGTGTCTTGAGGTAGCCTTTTGATGGAGTGGGTTGGGATGGATTCAGTGATATTTGGAAATAAATATTTAAACTATGATGGGTAAACCAGTAATTAATCATAAATAAAATAAAGGGAGCTTACTGTCACATTCATCTAACTTGAGCATAAATTGCATAGTGTCTAAACTTGGCATTACCTTGCATTTAAAAACTGCAGGAATGTGGCCCTCGTTTCACATTGAAGTTAATCAGCCTACAGCATGGAACATTTGACAGCAAGGGTGGAGAATTTGAGTGGGTTCACAAGGTATATTTACTTGTTCACCAAACTTACAGTGTAAATCATGTTGCATAATCGTCTTTCTAACTCAGTCCATTTTTACTTTATTTTCTTCCTCTTTAGCCTGAAATGGACACAAGCCGAAGGAGGTTTTTCTTGTAATCGGATTGGAGCATTGCTAATCAGGCGCGATTTTTTTTTTCTAGCAAGCGGCCTCGTTTTGTTTGAGGGAGTTGTTTGTTATTGTGCAAATGGATCTTGCTATCTTTAGGAACAAGGGGCTAATGTTAATCTTTGTCTCATTTTTTTGCATCAGTTTTGACCGCAAAATCTGTCATGGAAGAAGAATAACATTGAATAGCTGAGAAAAATTCATGTTCATTGTAATTGATAACTTATTCATATGCTTTCAATTAAACCCTGTCTCTACCTCTTACGTTCTTTTTGTTGTAAAATGGATTGTTTTCTGTAGTAGTTCATCTACATTTTTTTACATATATATGCCCACAAAAATACTACGGTAGCAACAAATAACATTAATTATAATAATCGTCATGTTGCTTGTCTATCAAATGCCATGTTTAAAAGTAGTGTTGGCCAAGTGCGGATGAAGAATGCCGAAACTGCTTTTGAGATAAGGTTGGTTAGAGGATGATGGTTTCAAGTTCTAAACCAGAAAAGATCATTATTTTAGTTGTTGACCTTTTAAAGATAAAAAAAGGGTAGGAAGCAGAGAATAGTTCGAATTTGGGAGGTGTTCCTGAAGTAACGTCTAAGAAAGAGGATGCGTATTTTCTTCGGTCTGCATTTAAGAAAGCTTGCTTGAAAGCTATATGATGATGAGTCACACTTTATGGATACCCACGAGTCCATACAAAATTGCATACTGCTTGGGAACTGTTTTGGTTTTTTTGTGTGGATATGTTTCCCTCCATTATTCCTTGTGCTACAAGGCAAATGCACTTTCTCATGGAAACTTTCTCATTTCCATGTTAGATGGTAACACTTTTTTATGCATCCAATATTATTCTGATGTATTAATTATTCTTTTCCTTCTCATATATTCTTGCGCGCTCAACAATACCCCTTCTAGCGTTGTTTCTATATACTATTATTAAAAAAAAAAATCGGTTATTAATAACTGGACAAAACCACATACGAAATTATAGAGGGTGCCTTTTAAAATTAAGCAATTCCATTGAATTGAGTATGATTGTAAGTGTGATAACATCTACTATACTAGCTAGGAATATTAATAAGTCCAATTATTGAAATTGCTCATAGTTGCCATTGTTTACCTTTAATAAAATGGCTTATGTGCCTGCCACTTACTATTCAGATCAAATTGCCTCTGTTGGATATTTTGCAATTTGCATGCACAGACCATCTAATTAACAAACAACAAGCTTCACAGATGAAGCGAAATATTCATCTAAAATGATGATATATCACAACTAACGTACTACTTAAACGCTACCATTCAGATTTCAGAGCAAATAGCCTCTCTTACGTACGTATTCCTTAAACTGGGTATGAGCTACTTTTCAACCACAAATCTGATAGTGCATATTCAAAGACAAATGCCTCGTTTATAAGCAAAGAAACCAATAATGTCGTCATAGGTTAATGTCCATGTATGTGTATGTATATAAAGCCATATAATATGTTAATGTCTCAGTAACCATCATCAGTACTAAACAAAGGGAACTATCTAATAAGGTCACCTTCCTGGTGAAGAAGCAGTGTGGCTGCCTCTGAACGAATGGCCAATCAATCTCTATGCCACCCTCTACTTCTGTTATAAAACACGCGCGATATATTATTGAGAAAATTGCACTGAGGTCTCAAAAGAGAGAATATACATCAAAGAGGTAATGTGAAATCAATAAATTACATTGAAGTCTTAAAGGACTTTTCTGTCGTTAATTCGAATTGTTCAATTACCCTAATGCCCTTAGTTGTCAATGATGCCCCTGGGGTTGTTAATGACCGCCCTTGAGGTTGCCAATGGTGGGTGGTCATTAATAATTCTAAAGGCGCCGTTGACAACTATCCCTAAGGGTAGGCATTAACATCCTCAGGAGATGTCACTAACAACCTTAGAAGCGCCTGTTGGCAACTATCCTTAGGGGTCATCATTAACAACTCTAAGAGCAGTATTGACAACTATCTCAAGGGGTGGTTATTAACAACCTCAGGGGAGGCCCTTAACAACTCCAGAGGCAGCGGTTGACAATTATTCCCCGGGGTTGTCATTAACAACCCTAGAGGTGTCATTGACAATTAGGGATATTTGGGTAATTAAACAATTCGAATTCATGACTAAAAAGTCCCTTGAGACTTTACTGCAATTTGTTGATTTTACAGGACTTCTTTAATATATATTTTCTTATTTGGAGCTCAGCACAATTTTCCCTGTATTATTTGAGATCATTTTAAGGGCAATGCTATATTCATGGACACATACATTACAATGTTGACAAATATCCCGACGTACGGAATAATTCAATGTGCATGTCATGTTTCGACTTAAGAGGATTTAAATTAATAATTCATTACCTCAAAATGTCCTACATTATTGTGTACTGTGTATACATACACACAAAATACAGACAGACCAAATCACATGATACTAGTATTAGAAAAGCACCTAATTATTATTTTTGTTCTTTCCAGGTTTTTGCAACTTCCACGTACAGATTTTACCTCGCCTTTTAATTCCCGTGTAATATTGCATAATGTTTTAGTCTGATCTACAACTGCATCTCATATATATATATATAGTCATGCTGGTTTTACTTAATGAAGAAGAAATATCTTTAAAACAAGTTATCATAAACCTTATCTGACATGCTAGTTAAATATACTAATAGAACCTGCTTTCTGTAATATTCCATATTCTATCTTTACTTACATAGCACGGCCGTCAAGCCTGCACAGCATTGTTTACATTAGATATATAGCAGGATATTGGCAAAAAAAAAAATATATATATATATATAGGAGGATAGATCGATAGCTTTTAATTAAGTTATAAACTATCCAGAAAGGATCAATATTACTATAATTTTTATCCCTTTTTAATTATTAATAAAACGGAACGGAAGGAGTCAAAGCTGGTATAGTTAGGAGATACTAGTATTCTTCAAGTAACGGCTAAGAAAGTTGTCGGTTGAGTTTTCTTTTTCCCTTTGGGGGACACTTAATTAAGAAAGCTTGCTTGAAAGCTATGTCATGAACATGATGAGTCCCACTTAATTTATATAGATATGGATGAATTCAGCCCATTTGCAATCTGGTATCCTAATAAAAAGATCTTATTTAAATTTGTGGGGCAGGCATGTTTTTCCTCCATTATATTACCCTTTTCGTATTCTTCTATATTCTCTGATCTAGCCCCTTCAATTATCTCCAACTTCCATTCTCCAACTCTACACAACTAGACAACGTAACATTTGATAAGGGGGGAAAAAGTCTCTCTTAAAAATAAAATGGATTATTATATTGTCAAAGTAATTTGGCTCAGCTAACATTAAGCACTATTCTGAATTTTGGGTTCCTTTTGTTATGTCAATGATAACAATAAAGTCTCTCATTTTATTTCTAGGTAACACGTACTTACGTTCATGGATCATATTTCTTTCCCTTTATTTATTAACTGGATTTGGAAAGGGATAATTAAGGTCACATATATATCTATATATCTCATCAAATTCTTCTTGGTGAAGCTTAATTTGTGTACGTAGTAGCTAGATGGGTCTTTTAATGTGTTGTTCGTATTTTGAAATTGCCATTTGGCTGCGCTGTGATTGGATAGGGATGGGTTGATCATGAGGGGATGGATAAGCATGGGGTTTCAGGCAACTTTAATTTCAGGATTCTTTAATTTTTTCTAGTCTGTGTGTGTGAATCGAATCATTTCAGATGTATATATAGTAAAGTTTGTGACTTTTTTTTTGAAAAAGCGATGAAAAGATGGATAAGAATCATGATAAAGAGAGAGAGGCAGATCAGAATAGCCGAAATCCTGAGATAACAAATGGGTCAACTGTTGTGAATTACTTATTGTTTTCTTTTTTTTAAAAAAAAAGGGTAAAATCCCAAGAAATTTCTTTTAAAACTTGAAAAAGGCAGCAGACAAGCTAGGAATTCCAGAAAAAGAAAAAGGAGAGATTTTTAATTTTATTATGTGAGAAGTCGGCAGGCAATGCAAGTGGCAACTTTGGGAATTCAATTGGAAGGGAAGGGAAGGGAAGGGATGTTATTAATATTTTGTGTTACTCTATTATTAATATTAACAACTTAAGATTCAATGAATGAAGAAATAAGGCCGACCAAAAATACAATAAGGACGACGACACCGTCACATGACACGTCAACCCTACATCACATGTCATGCTCATGTTTATAGATTTTACTAATACATTAAAATAAAAGGGAGAACCCATTTAAATATTTTTTAAATTTTAAAATAAAAGAAATGAAAGGAAAAATTGTGAGGGTTGATGGGAGATGTGTTGTTTGATATGAAGAAAATTGAGGGATGGTAGTTGGGTATGGGTTGGAATAAGCCAGGCGGCCTGTCAGGAGCCTGAGCCTGGCCTAACCTGAACCTTTTTGTCTGTTTTATTAAAAAGTCAAGCTCAGGCTCTCAAAGAAATCTTTTTGGCCTATCAGGCCAGCCTTTTATTTTAAAAAAAAAATTGAAACACTTCATCGTTATATGTTAGAACTGAAATTGTTATTTTCTTGTTTTGAAATTGATTTATGATGTATCATTGATACAACTTATTGTAATGTATTTTGGATTCAGTTAGATTTTATATGGTTTGTTTTCTATTTAGGCCTAGTAATATTGTTGTTGAAAAATCCTCTAATTTTCTGTCAAAAAAAAAAAAAAGAATCAGGCCTCTTTAGATCCAGGCTAGACTCAAGCCTTGCTAACAGACTTGTATCAGGCTACAGGCTTGCTTGATATAGATCAGACCGGGCCTGTTTAAGTCAAAGCCTGGCTTGACCTATTCCCATCCCTATAGTTGGGAAAGGAATAGAAAATACCTATTTTACCCTCAACATGAATTAATGATTATCTATTAATAAAATTTATAAAATAAAGTTAATATATAAAAAAATATAATTAAATATTGATAAAATAAAAAAAATGAAGAACCTTTCATTACAAAAAAAAATGTTTCTTCCTTGATTCTTTCATGTAGAAACCCTTGTTCGAAAATGAAGATGTTGGTTGAAGAAATTGAGGTGTTTGGAGCTTTGAGGAGATGAATCTCCCTATGACATTATTTTTGTCATCCTCAGAAAATAGTCAAATCTTCTTTATGACTTGATTTTCAAACAGATCAGATGAACTTGTTAAAGAAAGATTGATAATATTGTAATTTGAACATATAAAGCAAGGTTCAACTAACTAATTAAGCCAACATTTTTGGGGTAAGTGCAAAATGACTTGCTGGCTTGCCGCGTTCCACTAGTTGGCCAGTTATATGTTTACGACCAATCATAATTCTTCGTTTTGAACACGTAAGCAGGTTTAACTAATTATTTTGACTTTTCCGTTAAGTTAGGACCAATCATAGTTCTTCATTCCTTGTACCACCATCCTTATCTGTAAATTAAATGTTTGACTCTCTCTCTGTTTGGCTACCCGTCTCACCGCTTTCTCATGCACTATTCTATTTTCTTTTCTTCCTTTTTTGCCAACCTACCCCTAACATCGAAACTTCAATTTCCACTTTCAATATAAAAATTTGTTGATATATATATAAACGATTTCTTAGGCGCCTTTATAAGCTTGATTTAATTTCTTTGAGTGTGGACATATATATGCATTAGCGCTAATGAACTGGAATTGGGTATAAAACCATCATGGCACTCGGATTTCTTTTAAAAAAAAAATTATTATATAACTTGTTAGAGTATTTCTTTCATCAGACGGAAGGAATTTATATTGTTTTACGAAAAATAATGATTGAATATAAAATTCATGTTTTTTTACAATAACGTAACAGAATTAGTATCAATATCATAGTACGTCATGTCTTCTTTCAACGTACCATGTGAGTGTCCTGCTTTTTATACGTGTCAAGTTTGAGGCACACGTACGTAACGTAACAATTGAATTTGGACATATTGATAATATGGCCATAGATAATAATTAGATATTAAATATTTTCTTTAATTTTTCATTTTTTCTGTGTAATAAGATATAACAGCTGCTGGCTCCAAACGGTCGTCATCCTCCCTTGTCCTTTCTGTTTGCTTACAATGAATTGATTTTATTTTATAATATTTATGGTAAATTTGTGATAAACCAGATACTTTTTTGTTGGCAAAAGAAACAAAATATTTTTTATATAATTTAAAGCGAATTGACCTTTGAGTTAATTATACATAATAATGTATTTTTGTATATCTTTTATACTCTCATATTAATTTTTTTTGCCTTATACTCTTATATTAATTGATTTAAGATTAATTTAATATATCAAATAAAATAAATATATTTTTATATCTTGTAAAAGAATAATGAACAGCAATATTTATAAAATGAACTCGAAATTTTTTTGGGAATTTTTCATTTTCAAATTAAGTGAAATGATATGCGCAAGCAAATTTAATATTATTTACCTAATTAAAAATAATGTAAATTAAATAAGAGATTTAATTAAAATCATCTCAATAATCTAGATATATATCACGATTTATGTTATTTAATTAATATATTTTTACCCAAATCATTTAATCCATGATCCAAATATGATAAATTCATTTAAAGAAATTAATTTAAATTCATTATCTTTACACTATCTAACTATTTAACTAACGGATGGTGATACGTTGCAAATCATCTCCTAAGCCTTGAGTTTTTGTGTCTGTAATTCAACTTTCGGTAATGATTAGTTAGAGCTTAATTAATGTCAACATAGTAATAGATACTCCCTCCGTTCCTATTTATAAGACCCAATTGACTTCTTTGGAGAATGTTAGAAAAATCCTAAAAAAGATAATTACATTAATTAATCATATCATATATCATATTTTATTACATTATATATTAGTTCATAAGTCAAACAACATAATTTGAAAAAAACAATAAATTCTAATGTTTTAAAGTAATGTAATTAGTTTTTTTATGATTTTTTTAAGATTCTCTAAAAAAGTCAACTGAGTCTTATAAATAAGAACAGAGGTAATATAACAGAGACATACATAATCATCAGTCACATTGAATTAGTATTAAGAAAGGGATATCCACCAACCACTTTATTTCACGAGCAAGTTTTTAAGAACATAGAAATTGGACAAACCACATGCTATTAGAGATTGACTTTTTAAGTAAATCAAGAGATTGACTTCTTAAAAGACTCACTTCAACTTTTCGATCGTTAATGGTGAAATTAAGTCAAAAAGGAAATTAAATCCATCACAGATTAAATCTAGCAGTTGTTTTTTCCTGTTTTGCCAATGAATGATCTGAATAAGTCGACATTAACAACATTATCATACCTAAATTTGTGTCTGTTTTTTTTTTCTATTCTCGTCGTTCCTAAATTTATGAGGCAATAAAATTTTCAAAATTGCAGGTTATTTTTTTTCACTTGACATAAAATGCAGCTTCTTGGAATCAGGAAAAAGACGATGATTAAATTCCACTCACAAATCAGAGCCTATGCTTCAGCGATACGCTGGAAAACCAGTGGCAGAGGGGCCCTACTTCATCGCTCATTGTTTTATTTTTATTCACCCCAAACCGTAGAATCCATAACCCTTCCTCACTCTATTTGTACCACACAATACGGCTCGCGACAAGACACACAACAAGCTGAAGCGGAGAATACAGAAAAATATAGGATTTTTAGTCCAATTATTTCCTCAAGCCTGCTAACATCTGCGATCCCTTTCAGATCCCATTATCAATCACTCAATTTTCCGCTCCCAGGACATTCTTTTTATCGATCATTCTGTCACGGTTTATCGACAGTGGCGAGATTCCTAAGAATGGTAGTTGATTCTCTCCCTCTCTAGATCTCTCTCTCTCTCTCTATATATATGTATATATCAGCTGTGTTCTGGGTTAGATACGTTTAAATTTCTTTGATTTGTTTGGAACGAAAGAATTTTTCAAATAAAGGAGTTGACATGGGTGGGATTGGAGTTCAGGTTGTAGCAGCAGGTTCCAAATCCAAGTTCAATTGGAGAAGAGCGAATGACCCTGCTCATCTTGTGATTACTGATGACAGTAATGGAGATCTGTCGAGAACTAATAGTAGCGGTTTCTCATCAATGGCGGATGTGGCGGAAAGGGACACCCCGTGCGTGTCATGTACCACTTTCAATATTTTGGCTCCTATTTACAAACGACTTGATCCTCAGGTATTGTTCTCTTTTCCTCTCCATCTCGTGTCGGTGCATTCATTCAAAAGGAGTCACACACTGTTCCAGGATACTGTTCTTTTTCCAATGAACCTAAATTCATATTGTTCTCGTTGTTCTTAAAGCGGCGCCGGTGGTGTGTGTTTGGGATTATTTGTTCCGTAGGATTTTACTGATTCTATTTTGCCTGGTTCTCTTGGTTTTAAACAGAATCAGTGCCGTAGAGAAAGTGACTGTAGATCATTATGGTTGGCCAGGAACCAAAGGATTCTGGACTGGTTGCTTTATGAATCATCTTCCATTATGTGCCTCCAGGTAGCGATTTCTCCCCTTTTTCTTTGTTACTAGGAGAGGGTGTTGTTCATTTGGAAGACATATTTCAAAGTGACCTCTAGTTGTCCTATCAGCTCTTACTTCACCATACACTGACTTATGAGAAATTTATGCTTTTCGTATAGGAATTCTGGGTTGGAAATGAAGAGCTTGTTCAGATGTATGAGAAAAGACTTGGGGATGCAGGGTACCTTCTTTTAAAGCTTGCTCGGACCAACAATCGGGGTGATGGTAAGTGGATTTTCCCCTCTCAATGTGAATTCTTAGGCATTCATCAGACTCATGAATGATTTTACACTAATTTCTGGTTAGTTGTTGCTCAACTTAAAACTCAAAGCTGGGCGATCTACTGCTCAAGCAATCATCTGAATTATATGTTGAGTATTCTAGGCTGTCCGCTTATTATAATCTGGTAAATTTCTTGTTAATTCAATTTGCTTAATGCCAACAATTTGTCCTTCCTCCTCTTGGTGTTGGAACATTGTTGCTTTGTAATCACCTCGAAAACTTATTTCCTTTCACCCCCTGTTTTATTTTTTGAAGTTTTTAGGTTATATATTACATGCTACCACCAATGAATATTGTTGCATGCTCAAATGTCTTTTAAACCTTATTATTATTATTTTTTGAACTTTCTGAAGCCTAATTTTTTTACATGGAAAAGTTAGCTCTGGTTTCAAAGAATTCCTATTCCCATGATTTTATTAATAATGATAAGTTGTCCAAACTGCAAAATAGAAGTTATCTTTAAATGAGGGCTATCTTTAAATTAATGACTGAAGACCTAATTTCCTGTTAGTGGCTAGCACCAATTCAATTGCTCCATGTGTTGTTCTACTGCTTCAAACTCAAAGTTCTTATTTCTGTGGCTCAGGTCTTCTGACAGCTATACGCAAGGAATATCTAAGAGTTGTGAACTATCGGGAGCTGCATTTCAATGAC
The DNA here is from genome assembly GCA_037177275.1 of Acacia concinna. Classification (NCBI taxonomy): domain Eukaryota; kingdom Viridiplantae; phylum Streptophyta; class Magnoliopsida; order Fabales; family Fabaceae; genus Acacia; species Acacia concinna. The sequence goes on along the minus strand of JBAGKO010000003.1, from coordinate 3,795,299 downwards.
TTTGGTGATCGTGTCGCTCAGTTAATACATGTTGAGTCGGTTGCTCCCTCTTCACAGGGCCAAAAGGGTAGTTTTCACCAAGAGTTCCTGATTGTCAATACACATTTGTTATTTCCTCATGATTCAAGTCTGTCTGTAGTGAGATTGCATCAGGTATAAACATGTTCTGCAGTATAAACCGAGATTTTATTCATAAATTGGTTTCACAGCTACATTGTTTTCATCTGTAAGCCTCACTTTTTTTGTTCTTCTTTAGGTTTACCAAATATTGCAAAATGTTGAACTGTATCAAAGAGAAAACAAGCTTAAACCCATGCCTATTATTCTCTGTGGGTGAGTAAATGATTTTATTATTCTTTCATGTTGCAAGATGAATCCCTATATTGAATGTACAATCTTCATTTTTGTAGCGATTGGAACGGAAGCAAGCGCGGGCATGTATACAAGTTCCTTAGGTCACAGGGATTTATATCTTCCTATGACATTGCTCATCAATATACTGACAGTGATGCTGATTGCCACAAGGTTAGCCTGCAATTACTTTTCTAATCATGTGCTTTCCAGCAAATAATGCATAATATTAACAGATTTCTTTTCTTTTTTCTTTTGTTCAATCCATTGATCCTGCAGTGGGTTAGCCACCGAAATCATAGGGGAAATATCTGTGGTGTTGACTTCATTTGGCTCTGCAATCCTAACAAAGCACGAAAACCCTTGAAGACAAGTTGGGCTGAAGCTTTATTCAGTATAATAAAGGTGACTATAGGCCATTGCTATATCTTCTAATTGTATTTAAATATCCAATTAACTCGTTGAAGTTGAAGACTAGATATGCAACCTGAAGCTATATAGGAAGAATGTGTATCAAGCGTTAAATAAGCATCTTTTTAATAGAATTTAGTCAATTACATTGGCCTTGAAAAGCTGATATCTGTGGATCAAAGGATGGTTTAAGACATTACATGCTTTGTTAGAGGAAGTTTAGTGGAATTTGCTTTATGGCTTAGAGCCCTACAAATACCTGAAGTGCCAAACAAGATCATTTACATTCTTATTCCTTAATTATTGTTGATGATACTATTAATACCATATCAGCTCTGTATCTAATAGTTAGGATTTCTTTTCTACTTTTGGATTTCAGTACCAATTAAGAAAAGCTTCATTGTCAGAAGAGAATGCATTTGCCTTTCTGAAAGGAGACAACTGTGATGATTTGGTGACATTTTGTAGTTTCTCTGATGCACTTCGTCAGGTACTTCATAACTTCAGGGCAAAAAAAAAAAAAAACAATAAATGTAATATACTAATATGTTGCAATGCGATAGACTCTCACTACCAAAACCTATTGCAGGTGAAGTTGATTGGTGTGCCTCATGGTTTATGCTTCCAAGATTTAAAGGATCTGTGGGCAGAAGTAGATGTCAATGGAAGCGGTGTCCTTGACTTTGAGAAATTCAAGGTAATACTAAATCTTATCTTCATAGTTCATAGTATTGAAATTTGTCTGGTCAAAATATTTCCGTGTTCACAAAGCCACTTGCTTTGTTTGTTCTACAGAAGATTTGGAATTGTACATGGTCAGATAACATGTTGGAGAATCTCAACAATGGGTCCGTGGAGGATGGTGAAACAGAGTCCAATGAGGAGGCCATTGGTTTCAACGTGAGGAATGCAGTGCTCTTCCCCCATGAAGTGGAGAACGGATCATGGCCAGACGACTACTCTCTTTCCGATCATGCTTGCCTCACAGTCGATTTTTCTCCCACAAGAATGCAGTGTTCCAGGTTGCAGAACCGTATGTAGCTTCAGCAAGTGTTTGCATTATTGGAGACGAATGTATAGCCTGTATACATATAAGAAAACGCTCTCTATGCTGCCCTGCCTGCATATTTGTCTGGAGTTAGGTTTGTGCAGAAGGATACATAAGTAGCCAATTTTGTCTTGCCAACTTTTTCTGGCGATTGGAGAACTGTGTATAGATATTTTATCAGTTATGTATAGAAAATGCATTGATGAACGGGAATTCTATAGTTCCCTTGAACTTGATGTGTTGTTCACCATATACTTTTTTTTACTGTGTATTGGTCGTTGGTTTTGTGAAATGGCTTGCCTCATATATAAGTCTAAGTCCTTCGTTCACACTTGACAAAGAAGTAAGTGGCCAATGTGGAAGAATTCATCTTTAACATTGGTGCAGTTGGGAGTAAGCTTAACCCTAGCTATTGACTTGTATTAATAAAATATTAGCTCTAGGTTTGTAGAATTTTTAATGTTTCCAATGTTAGATTCAGGTTTCATACCTTGAAATCAAAACAAGAGATGATATGATTAGTGGTGTTTAGTTAAAAAGGGGGACACAGTCCTATTCCTATACTTTAAGTGTTATTCTGTCTTGATGGATTATTTTGTGTGACATGGCCTAGCAAAGTATATTGAAATAGAACATCCTTGAATGGGAGGATAAAAATAATGGAAATGAAGAGTCAGAGTGACCTTCAACTAATCTGGAATGAAGAAGGAAAGGAATGTATAAAACACTGATAAAATATAAGAATTATTATTTTGGGGGAAGCCTAGCTTATTTCTATACCTTAATTACTTTTTATTATAGCTTACAAGTGGGCAAGTAGCTTAGACTTTGCTTTGTGTTTTAATTATATGTTGTAAGTTTCCTCCTTATCAAGGAATCCTAAGATTGCTTTAGGTAAATCTGCTAGTTGCTTTTATTTTATATTTACAGGTTAGAAAACTTAATAGGTAAGAAAAATTAAGTCTATAAATAGAGGTTCATAGCACTTGTGTTTTTCAGACTTGAATGATTGATAATTCCCCTCCATTTCTATTCCTCTCTCTCAAGTCTCAACTGCATCCCCTAATAATTCCTCTGTTCTCAATCCCTCCATCCTAGATCAAATATGTATGCAATTGTTATTGTGTGTGTGACTGTTTTACAACCTATTTTATTTTACGTCACACTTGAATGACTATGATACCTGCTAATATTATCCCCTATTAAATAAGAAACAAAAATCTTTTTTTTTTCTAACTAATTGCAACCATAAACATGTAAAGCCCTATTTATTTATTTTAATTGATGAACCTATAATAAAAGTGTCCCTCAAATATTCCCAAATTGCTCTCCCAAAAAGAAATTTTCATTAGCTCTGCCAAACTAAGAGGAAGTGCTCAAAAAAAAAATTTAAAAAAAAAATACAACCAAGAGAAGGCTAAATAATCTAGACTAGAGGAAGTTCTTTAAGTATACAGAAAAAATGTGAATTGGGGTGAGAGAGGCTCGAACTCTCGACGTCAGGATATCTCAACAAAGCTATGAGACCTACGCGCTAGCCAACTGCGCCACCACCTCGGTTGCTGGCACTAATAGTAATATATTAATATACTATCTCCTATCGTAAATATAAAACCTAACTAACTTTCTTTTAAAAAGACTAAGGAAATTAAATAAATTACTTAATCATATTATATTTTATATATTATTAAATTATATATCATTTCATAAGTTGGATAAATTAGTT
>JBAGKO010000003.1:3770309-3791663 GCA_037177275.1 Acacia concinna | reverse complement strand
CTAGCCAACTGCGCCACCACCCCGGTTGCTGATACTAATAGTAAATTAATATAGTATCTCCTATCTCAAATATAAAACCTAACTAACTTTCTTCTAAAAAGACTAAGAAAATTAAATAAATAACTTAATCATATTATATTGTATATATTATTAAATTATATATCATTTCATAAGTCGGATAAATTAATTTTGAGGAAAAAAGATGAATATAAATTTTAAAGCAATTTAATTAGCTTCATTAATCTCCCAAAGTCAACTACATTATACTATATTTGAGAATAGGAATAGTGCTATATTAATTCTTATTATTTTTTTAATATTTGAATTAGTCTAAAATTGCATAACACTTGAAACGCGCCCATTACAGACAAATGGAACTAGCAAGGAAAAGGATGTGCCCTTGAATTTCTGGATTTTGGGTGGCTCTAGAATTTGATTCTACCCATCCACTACCAATTATGATTTCTTTATTTATTTTTTTTTTAAAAAAAAACACGCACACCCATATATGAATGTGTCGATAATCTTTTAATATAGTGATGATATCTGTAGTCATTCATCCACCAATATTCTCATGTTCATCTCGTTTTCCCCCCTGCTTTGGTTTGAGTCACATTGAGCTCCGTATCGAACTGGGGAAATAGAAAAAGAAAATAAAATAAAGTTATTTCCCTGTATATATAAATTAAATATAAATATAACCTTCTTTTGAATTGGCTCTCCTCTTCTGAGCTATAGGAGAATCATTAGCAGCCAGCACGTACGGCTGACAAGAATTAATATAAGTGAGGCCTAATATATATATGTGTGTGTGTGTGTGTAATTAGTGGAACACCAGAATCGAGATCCCAAACAGAAACGAAGTGAAATAATGACAAGAGCCATAATAATATAGATGCCTTCTGCTTTCTGATTCTGCTAAAAAAGAAGCTTCGTGCAGACTACTTATAACATCCTCCAGTTCCTTTCGTATTTAGTGCTCATGTATAGTTGTCACAAAACAAAAACACAAAAAACTGACGAAAAGGATCGTTTTTATTATTATTTATATTAAATATCAAGACAAGCCATCGTGATGCCTATAATACCTATAGCTGCCCTACCCTCCACAGCTATATATTCTGAGTTTTGATGCCCTTCATGTTAGAATCCTGGGTCCCCTAACTAACTAGGTTGTTTTCCCCTTCCACATGCCAAGGAATAAAACACACACATATAACCCTAGTTTTCAGATATATGGCGGCCCAAAACGGCTTCATCTCTTCACTGAAACAGACATATATATAAGAGTGTATCTGTGTGAAATAACGTAGAGTTGAGATCACAACAAAACATACATTATATATATATATATGCTCATAAGAATGTGTTAAAGCTAAAAGAGAGATTTATTGTAGTGGACCAGTAGGAGAGGATTACGTCTTCTCAAGTGGTATAAGCACATGTGAGGTAGGTTAGGGTTTTGTTGTTGGGGAGGGGTTTGTTTTGGTGTTCGGAAGAGGAGTGTGTGAAGGGGATAATACTAATGGTCCTTTTTGTTTGGCTGCATGCAGAAATGGTCCCAGAAAGAAGAAGGACAATGAATGAGGGTGGTGTTGTGAATTCAATTATATATATATATATATATATCTCATTATGACGATCCTCTCAACCAAACTTGGCAGAAGTTTCAGTCACTTTTGGGGATCGCTTCCCTTCTCTACGACCCCCCCCCCCCTCTCTGTGGTCCTCCATATATATATGCCCCCCTTTAATTATTTTGGTCGCATTGCATGTGAACATATAGATATACATGTAGTTATTACTCCTTCAGGTCTTAACTATCCAAGGTTTTTTTTTTTTTTTTCATTTGGCTAAACAGGATAAATATCAATCTTTTTTTCAAATATGGAGGAGGTGGCCGGTGAAAGAAGTTTGGTGCAGACAACAACATTCTCTAGTTCCTTTCGTATTTAGTACTGGAGAAGTAACAGGACACACACAAACAGCAGAAGAACAGACAACAAGGATCATTAAATATGGAAGACATGCGAGATACGTAGCTAGCTAGCCTCCTACCTACCGACCTATATATATATGAATACTTTACATGCCTTCATAAATCATATGTGTTCGAATTAAAAGTTACCAGGTTTTGGCCTTTACCCTTCGCAAAGGCATACACAGAAGAACCCTAGCTAGGTTCAGATGGATTTGTTGACTTCTTGTACACATAGTATATAAGAATGTAACAAAGTGTATGTACAGTGAGTAAGAATATAATATGCGTGAAGGGGTGGGAATAGAATGGACCATTGTGTGTGTGTGTGTGAATATGAAGCACATGTGATGATGGAGAAGAGTGGGTTGGGTTAGGATATTTGTTGGGGGGGACGAAGGAGACGTGAGCTTTTTGTATTTCTGTTTCTGTAGGGAGAGATGGTCCTTGTTTAATTTGGCTGCATGCTTACTGTGATGCATGGTCCTCAACATTGCATCATAAATGAGCCTTCTGCTGATCTCTCTGTGTCTGGGTGAGATGATCCCTTAACCCTACTCGCAGAGTTTCAGTCACTTTTGGGCCTCCCCTTCCCTTCTCTAGGGCTCCCTCTACCTCCCTGCTCGATTTGTTTTATACCAGATGATAATTAAGGTACTCTCTCTCTCTATATATATATTTACGGGGCTGAGATTAATAAAACTTTGATCTACAAGGCATGTACGTACGTACGTACAAAAATATATGGGATCGGCGATGTTTATGAAGAAGAAAAAGATTGAAGGAGGTATTAAATTGAAATGAGTAATTAAGGTGCATGGACTGAGCAGAAGTAGAAAGTGAAGAAGCAGAATTACATGATTTGGGATAGGAGATGGGGGACCAAATGTTATACACACACACAACCCAAATAAAACTAATAAGAATATTGTTATAATTATAAGTTATTCATGGAAACGTGTCTATATATATATATATAGATGAAATTAAAGGAAAAATCACCATAAAGTCCCAAAAAATAATATAATAATAACAAAAAATCCGAATAATTAGTGAGAGTAGTATACACCTATTATCATATTTCGCACTAAAATTTATTATTGTGTATTCTCCATTCATTTGTTATAGGATTTTTTTAGTGATTACATTTTTTTATAGTGTTTTATAGTCATCTTCTCCTCATGAAATAAAGAAGGTTATGATTAAAATGAAAGGTGGTCCAAAAGATATATTGGGGGAGGGAGGGAGAGAGAGAGGTTTATTAATGAAAGAAAATGAGAATGATTAGGATGGATCAGTGAGGGGCCATAAGGCATGCGTGCAAATGTTGAAAGTTGAAACAATAGGAAGCAACCAAAACACAACAAAAAAGTTGAAGCCAAGCCATAGAGATATATATATATATATATATTGTGTGTGTGTTTGTGTTTATTATGAATTGAATTCAAATACACATAAAAGAAAAATTCAGAGTCCATCACTATCAACACTTAATTAGCCCTAACCTCTACTTCATAGGGTGGTCACTCCACTATCTTTCATCATTATGCCTTTTTCTCTCACCCCTCTTTTTCCTTTCTCTACCTCTTCTCCCCCTAATTAATTCCTCATAACTAGCCTCTCCTTACATGGCGTTTACCTCTATTTTCTTCAAAAAATTAAAATAGCTTAGTTTAAATTAAATTTTAAAAAACTAAATTATTTTAGGAGTATAGGTAAAAAAAATTGAATTAATAAAAACTGAATAAGGTGTATCTTATCTTACCTTTTATATAAACTCGTCAATTTGTATTCTGCCAAAAATAAAACTACAGCCAAAACCAAACACAAGGTACTTTAAATCAGTAGGAATGTCTCTATTACTTTTTCTCTCAATTTTCTCTTTATTTAATGTATGTGCTATTAGATGAGGTTTTAATGGTTGAGATTTGACCTATTTAGTGGAATATATTTTTAATTTATTTAATGTTATAGTAAATATATCAAATCTCAAACATTAAAACTTAAATGGAAAGAAGAGAGAGAAAGAGAGAAAAGCAATTGAGACATTCTTCTCTGCTTTTCATTTCCCCTTTTTTTAAAAAAAACAGTTGGAAATGCAAAATTGAAGTTTTATTCAACCTATATAGTATAATGCTTAAACATATTTTTTGTCAAATTAGCAATAAATAGGATTAAGCTGAGACAAGTTATTTATGTGTTTGGGCATTGGGATTTATACCGTGTCTCATATATCTTAAACTTCATATAAAACAGAGGTTGAATTAATAATATAATTAGATTATTGTCTCATGTTTTATATGAAAATTAAGATGAGATACATTATATTATATATATAGAATCTTACTTATATCAAATTCTTTACCTCCATTACATCAAATTCTCCAATCACATATGACTATGTATCCAATTTATTTCATTTGAGATTATAATTAAATTATAATAATTAGCAAACAGGACACATGGTCTCATGTGATCAAAGAACTTGATAAAATGGATATAAGGAACTTGATCTAAGTATTTTTCATATGCACACACAACTTCCTACAGATTTAACGTGTGACACCATCAAATTTACATATTAATTGTGCTTTTTATTACATTAAGAGTGTTCAATGTCTAACACTATATCCACTTCTTATAATAATATTCCTATTATCTAAAATAGCTACCCTCATGTGCCCACATGAATTATATTTTGAAGACACTGCTGCTAAATACTCCCTCTGTTTTTATTTATAAGACCCAGTTGACTTTTTTGGAGAATTCTAGAAAACTCCTAAGAAAGATAATTGCATTACTTAATTATATCATATATCATATTTTATTACATTATATATTAGTTCATAATTCAAACAACATAATTTGAAGAAAAATGATAAATTTTAATGTCTTAAAGTAATGTAATTAGCTTTCTTAAGATTTACCTAGGATTCTCCAAAAAAGTCAATTGGGTCTTATAAATAGGAACGGAGGTAGTATATCTGAATAAATAGGTCACTTTAATTAGAGGGGAATCACATAAGCTGTAAAGAACAATGAAAAAAATTAATTTAATTAATTCTCACTGTACATCAGAAATAAACATAGTATATAGAGTTAGCTCCAACTTAAGAAATAAATAAATATGAAAAGCAACGGAATAAAATAAATTTACAAATCTCTACAAAGGAAATTTAATTGGATATGTAGTGGATGAAGATTGAAAATAGGTTAAAATTTGAATTCAAATGTCAAAATAATAACAGTAACTAAACTATTGATTATGTATGAAATAGACAGACATGCCTGATTTAAATCATTACAAAGTATTACCAAAGAAGTCCATCATGTTAATAAACATGGAATAATACTAATATATTGTTAGAGGCTGCTGGCTTTTGCAAAAGGGCAAATCATATAGAGTGTCTCTTAGCTTCGTACGCCTCTCTCTTTGTGGCTATATAATTTTGATTCCCACTTGATTAATTAAATTTGCCTGTGCGTGTGTGTGTGGATGTGGTGCTTGTGTAGTTGTAAGTGAGTGGGTTCTTCTTGTACTTGTAGTGACTTATTTGTGCACACCAGGCACTAAAAATCCCATGTCTTATATCAATAATTGAATAATATATAGTACGTACCATACTTTGAGGTCAAAAACTAAATAATAGTACCATACCATATGATAAAGTAGAAAATGTGGAATTAAAATTAAAGACTAGCTAGCTTGTTATTATAAGCCTGAGTCGCCTTACACACTCAGTATACTTTGTTTTCAATTAAATGTATTGCTCCACTGTCTTTAATATAAGATCTAATTAATTAATTTAAGTATATTAAAAATGTTGATTAAATTAATTAATATGGTAATATCTTTTCTTACAACACCTTAAACATTTTTCTTAATTCTCTCACTTTTTCTTCTACTTGATTATTTGTGAGGGGATATTGATAAGATTAATTAAAAGAAAAATAGACGAAAGCGTGAAAGATGTCTTATATTTAGGATCAACATCAACTCTTTAAATATATTGTATATTAAGGACCGGACGGAGTTTATTTTTTAATCCATTGTTTACTCTCTAGTTTTGTTATTTTTTATCTGAATATAATTTTGTTATTAATACTTATATACTATACAAATTTAAATCCACATATACTAATTTTGTTGAAAGCAATAATATGTTATTAAGTATATAAGTTTTGTTAAGCTAGCCTAACTTTTTCGGAGGTTAAACATTTGAGTCAAAATAAGAATTTATGTCGGCTCCTCCGGATCGATAATAAGAGCAGTTATGAGAAGAAGTTATGAGAAGCCAAGAATTAATGGTTAATAAATTGTCATAATTTAATTAAGCTGATTAACGGTTAACACAGTGCATCGTAAAATATGTACCATTCAGTTCTTCACCTTTACTATAGTTTCAATTTCGGATAAAGCTTAGCCATTTAAGAATCGAGTGATTAGCTATTAGTATGTGTTGCTGCTGACAACGCAAAAATTACAATAAAAATAATAAAAAATAAAGAACTCCCATTAAGCAAGCACCGTACATCGTGTTATTAATTATGGAGACAATGTAAGTAACAGTTATGTTATTTTAAAACTCAATATCGCCTGACTAGGTTTTTTTTTTTTTTGCATGCCGAACATTTTATTAAAGAAATTAATATAATCACAAAGATATACAAATTGCAACACAATGTACGCCATAATAATAATCTTATATATATATTGTTAAATTAACTGACGATTAATGCTGCGACACACACACACACAGATATAACGTCAGATATCTGATGGAAACTTTGAGATCAGAGCAGTAAGTGATTTCATTTTTATGAACATGAACTCTTATACTTGTATATACTAACTCTCATTACGGTTTATTAGTTACATTTTTACTATATAATTAAGCTATGACATCATGCATTTCGTGTTGAAACCATAAAAGCATGTGTGATAATTTAACAAATTAAAATATTTCAGAAACTATATATATATTTGGCCGTGGATTCTCATACCATAAGAGACAATCTCTTAATACAAAGGAGAAACTATATATGGCAATATAACAGAAGCAGTTCACCAGCGCATGCAGGAGCTAGCATCGAAAATGAACTCCCATCACACACACACACACAAAAGTTCACAGATTAATCATTACGCAATTACTAATTAATGCAGGCATATATATGTATAATGCAATGTAATACAGTATCTATTATATCCAATGCATCCACTAGGATATAAGTTAATCATGGTTAGTCTCAGTCTCTCTCTCTCTCTCACCACATTGACATTAATTACTATGTGGGTATCAAATATTTTCCTCGCGGATCCATAATTCAACTAATCAAATAAAAAAGCTCGTTTGCTTCAATATAGTGATCAGCAGCAATAGCAGCAAACACACACACACCAGCATTATGATCATCATCGCATCAATTTCATTCGCTAACTAGATAGATATCTACACTGGAGTTATATGCATGTAATAAGAAAGCAGGGATTTGAGCGCGCGCGCACACATATATATATAGATGAACTCTAGTTCAAGCTACCTAATATAGAAAGCCATCTTTATAGAAATTGTTGACATATGGTTTCTAGCTGGTCATTAAAGTTGTGTCTTTGTCTTTGACATTCTTCTACTAATTTCTTTCTGCAAGTATATATTATGATCATCTGATATATGCATTCATATATATATGAACAACGCAAATGATCATGTAAAGTTAATGCATGAGAATAAATGCAATGTAAAGGGGTATAACAAAAAGGGATAGGATTTAAAAAACCAATCTTCGGAGAACTCATGTTTCTTCGTTTTATAAGCTGCCATGTTTCTTCCAAAAATGCAATACGGTATCTTTTCCCTCTTTTCATGCTTTATATGATCTAGCTTTGTATAGTATGGACTAATATTCACCAAAGATATGAGAGAGTATATATATATAGTTTAAGAGAATGAGCATGCATGAGTATGCAGGAAAAGTGATGAAAATCACAAGATATATCTCGTTTTGCTTACTGTAGATTGTAGAACCTATGTATATACATATACAGTAGTCTTCAGCACTTGCTTTTGCTTTCCATCATCACAAGGTTAAAACATAAATTTCTGTTTAATCTCTCCTTTTTAGGCTATGAATAGTCCATTTGTTAGTATTACATACATGTGATTTTATTATTTTAATATTCAAACGTGAGAGAGAGGGACTTTAATTTTTCGACCATACCCACTTAACATTGAGTGAATAAATGAAATGATGCTGGCTACTGCTGGTAGTGAAAAAAAGTAGTGAATCATAAAAACTTGGAGCAAATGCATGAAGGTACCGTTAAAGGTATAGAGACAGCCTCGCCCTCTTTAGTCTTTTACCAATCTCCATACTAAAAAAACCACACAATTTCAAAGTAATCAATGTTTTACTTTAATTTTTTTTTTCTTTTAAAAAAATCTAAACGAATCATGCTACGTTAGTCGAACAAATGGTCGGCACACTGGATATATCTAGGTAATCCAAAATGATAAATTTCCGCAAGCTAGAAAATGCTCTTAAGATTTAGTGACATGGCAGAAGAGAAGAAATGAAAATTTCAATCTAGATTTTAAAAAGAAAAGCAAAAATATTTTAAGACTTATTTAAGTATATGGATGAATATCTACATCGATCTAAATCAGAAAAGAAAATTTTTCCCAAGCTTTCTCACTACTTCATTTTATGAATCCCAACCACTTCATCAGATGGTTATTATATTTATATGTGAAAGTTAACTTAAATTTTCCAGATTACAAGAGCTGTTTATGATTAAGATAGGGATAGAACAAACAATATTCGTGTGGAGTGTTAAGTCATGGATAATATAATATAAGAATGTTCTTAATTACATATTTAAAACAGATATTTACTATTAGTAATCCCCCTGGCACGCACTCTATATCCACTGGTTATGAAATCGACATCAAGTCACGAGATTCAAAAGACAATAACAAACACCAAAATAACACAGATTGATCAACGGGTCAATTTATATAAATGATGCCAGAGCCAACAGATTAATAAGCAATAATTATTGCAATTACACTGTAGGAAAATCATAAATACACATAGCTAATCAATAATTTTTCAACTTGTAAAATGTAAAAAAACAGTGATGCAGGCTATGGTCTTGACCATGACATGCAATATAGAATTACTAAAATCAATCAAAGGGTGGTTTTAAGTTTTAACCATTGAGCATACATACAAAGATATCACTTATGATCGATCATCATCAAAGAGAGACAAAGCATTAAATTTACTTACCAGTGGAAAAAGGTAACTTCTATTCCACCTAAAACACGTTCTTGTGCAGTAATAATACAGACATGAAGGCGGCTGCAAGAGGAAGAAAAGACGAGAAAGTATAAAAAAATTTCAATGTTGTTGGGGGTGGAAACTATACTCATCAATAAATGAAGCAAAAAGATGGTAGCAGTAACTCCCAAGTTACAGTGGAAATTATTTAAGTAAAAAAGTAAGTACTAATCAACTCGGTCGGACCAGTTTTGGAATGAGAGAAGCCAAAGAAGAGAAAAAATTTCACCTTTTTTACAGCTGTACAACTTTCTGCGCTTTATTTTTCCTGCAAAGCTAAAAAAAATGCCTCGCCAAAGCAGCAGGATCATCAGAAGCAGAAGCAGAAGCAGAAGCAGCAGAGAAAAACAACGCATCAACCCAACAAGCTTAACAGAAACATTAGAGGAAAGAAGAAAAGTAACGAGCTTTTCTGCCTATCATTTAATGCTCCAAACGGAAAAAGAGAGATCGAGCTGATCAGGAAACAAAAACTATCTATATACTCACAACAAACAAAAAATTTTTTTAAAAAAAACACCTACTATTATATATATATCTATTCCAATATTAACTGTATTATACACAATTGAAAAACTCAAACATAGTTCATATATATATATATATCCATTTTCCCCGCTTGGAAGTTAAACAATCCAAAACCTCCAGCTATGATAAATAATTAATGCACTAATATCCATGATACTCTAAGGACTAAAATATTAAAAACGATTTAGAGGGCAATAATAAAAAAATTAGGATTTATAACAGAAAATGCTGATGCCAAAGAGTGTTGGCCTGAGATCATCATTCTTTTATTGGTTGTCTGTTTGATTTGATTCCTAATTCGATCTTCACTGCCTGTAATGCAAAGAGGGATCCAAATCAAAAAGCATCGAAGTTTCCCCTTTCTGACGATGACGACTACTACTCTGAAATCTTGATGCTGATGATAACGCCGGCGGCGACGAAGAAATTGGATCCTCATGGGGTACCTTCAGATACTGATGAAGAGGTCGCGGCGGGATAATAGCAGACGAAGAGGAAATTGATGGATTAGCCATTGCTGTCACATTACAACATCTGGATTCTTCCATTACTGATGGTGATGAAGAAGAAGAAGCGCATTCCATGTTCACCCCAAATAGCCTAAGTCTTTTACCAGCAGTAGTATTATTAGGAGTAGCACTACTGTTTTTACCATGGTAATAGTTTTGATGAGAACGATAATGATCAACGGGAACAGAATCAATAATCATCGGAACATTTCTTACTTCTTGTTGCCCTATCAAGTTCGAGTACATCGAACCCGCAGATCTCGAATTCATCACATTATGATGATGGACTTGGTACTGCCATGGATGGTGATGATGTCGCTCTTGTTGCTGTTGATGATTATACAAGGGAAACATATTACCGTGGTTCAGCTGCCGTGGCGGCGCCGGAGAGGGAAGCGAGAACAATCGGCCGCCCCATCTGATAGAGTACTGAGAAAATTGCGTCGTCGTCGGCTGATTCGGATGACTAAGAAGAAAAGGTGTAAACAAGTTGGGATCAGGGCCGACTGGGCCGTGATCAGGTCTTCGCCTCCAATCTATGTACAACAGGTGCCGATACGACTCTCCGGCGCCTCGGTGGAACGAGACAATGTCACCGGCGTCGAGCTTCTTCTCCTTGACGAAGCGGCTCCAACCTTTGGTCATCACATAGCTCTGGCTACTGTTCCAGTATGAGTACCGGAACCGCCATAGCTTGCCGTTCCGGTCCTCGAAATTCAACAGCAGCCCTTTCTCGTTGGAGGAGGAATCCAGAGGGAAGTACTTCTCTGCGTGTTGCTTTGGTATTACGAGGCGGTTGAGCTTGCCTACGTCACTGGGAGTGACGACTTTATCGAACATGTGCTCTTTCTCAATAGAAGCACCAACATCGTTGCCGCTGCTGCCTCCTCCACGGAAATTAGCTTCTTCTTGTTCTTCACCGTCTTTGCCCGCGGTTCCAATTCCTCCCAGAGACAACTCCATGAGGTCCGGCTTTCTGTGATTAGAAGTGAAATTGGTGGTCAGTGCTGATGGTAACCCTAATCCGGTGGATGAATTGTGAGATTCGATGGTGGTGGCAGCAGCATCTGGGGAGTGATGATCATGAAGCCCCAACCATGAATTTTGATGAAGACGACGACTATTGGTTTGGTAATTTGGCAAGAAGGGAAGGTAAGTGTTTCCGCTTTCCTCTCTGACAGTCTCTGCGTCGTCTTCCTCCTCCTCCTCCTCCTCTTCTTCCTTATCATCAGAATGCATTTTGACATCTTGCATCAGCAATTCCATGAGAATTACACGAGAGTCGTCACAGGCCAAGCCACCTGGAATTAATTTTCTAACTCGGGATCTCAGAAAATCCAACGTGATGAAACAATAAATACAATATAAATTTATTTTTCAAAAAGAGGAAGAAGAAATTAAATCAGATCAGATCAAAGAAAATGGTGGATTGAGGGGGACAAAAGAGAGCATACCAAGGAAGGAAGGAGAGAATCTGGGGAGGATATGGGAGAGAGTAAAGAATTCAAGAGAGTCGGTGGGTTCTCATTTCATTTGAGCTAGAGATTATTAAGACCTAAAGAATGATGAAGGAAAAAGGAACGGAGGATTCAAATTATTGTTGACCTACACACACAGAGCCATAACATGAGGAGATATAGTAATGGAAGGTGGAAGAGAGAGAGAGAAGGATAGGAATAGGAATTAATGAAGAGGTCATGTTGGGGAAGCTAGGGGCTAAGCTAATATTTAAAAGAGTGAGGTTAATTACCTCCCTCCCTCTCTACCTCTTTACTGTATATATTCAGAACATACAAACAGTGAATATTCTTTAAATATACTACCTCCGTTCCTATTTATAAGACCCAGTTGAATTTTTTGGAGAATCCTTCCTAAGAAATCTAATTACATTACTTTAAGACATTAAAATTTATCGTTTTTCTTCAAATTATGTTGTTTGATTTATTAACTAATATATAATGTAATAAAATATGATATATGATATGATTAAGTAATGTAATTAGCTTTCTTAGGATTTTTCTAGGATTCTCCAAAAAAATCAACTGGGTTTTATAAATAAAAACGGAGGGAGTAGTATTTAAGAAGGTTTCGTTAAGGAACTAACAATGATATGCTATACTGTGAAAAAATTAATATAAATGATTTCTTCTTATATAAATCACCCTTAATCATTTTGTCAAAATTGAGGGGGGGGATGTTAATTAATTCATTAAATTAAATTTGTTTGAAAAAGCTCTAAAGAAATACCTTTAAAACTTGAAATCCATCCCAAATAAATGATTTCTTCTTAAATTGAGTTATGAATTTAAGTATACATACATAGTAACAAAACTAATTTGGGATTTGGATATTTCAAATTAAAGGTATTTTTTTAGAACCTTCTCAACTAACTTGTTTCAAGGTTAAAAAAAAAAAGAAAAGAAAAATCTATAATTTTATCTTACTTTTAAAAAAGGGAGGAAAATATTAGGAGCTATATATGTATATGTATATGTATATGATGAATTACAAAATTAATTCTTATAGAATGTGAGTTGGACATATATATATCTATATATAGCCAAGATGGAGGAGGAAGTATTTATATGGGAGGTTTTCAATTCAAGTAGGAAAAGGAAAACAATTGGGAGGCGGCGAGGCAATTGAATTGGCAAAGCCAGTAGTTATATTGTAGTCTCTCCAGAGGGAGAGGGGGAGGGGGCCCACGCGATGAATAATGTTAATGTGGGTATTTTATTTGAGGGTCATGTGAGCAACCTGTCGTTTTCTTCATATATATGCCTCCACTTTGACGCCAAAATGTCAATTTCTTCCCTCCCCCAAACTCTACTTTATATACTACATACATATATATTAATTCTTTTGTTAATACTATGATATAATATTACTTCCATTTTTTCAAAGACATGGATGAATTATATTGGTGTAGGCGTGATCGTGATTGAATAGTGATTATATTACTATAAAAATAATAAAGGCATTTATAAATAAATAAATAAATAAATAAATATAAATATATAGATAGGGGTAGCTAGTGTGGGGTGAGGGTAGTGCATTGGGGGGCATGGCACGCATGAGAGTTGCAAGTAATGAATTTGTTAGGTTATTGGGGGCTTTGGGGGTGGTCCCACCTCCAGTAAGGAAATTAAGGAATCATCATAATTTGCTTGACAAATTTTGAAATTATGATTTCAGACCCTTTTTTTTTTTTATAAGTTGAGATAAAAAAATTTTCACATTTTTATTTTAAAAACTATAAACAAAAATTTAAAAAGCTAATTGAAACGTGAACTCAATGAAATTGAAAACAGACCCATGTCTAAGGCCCTCTAATATCTATCTCTATATATATCATGCATTATTGATCAAGGATCTTTCCGTTATATTAGGACTAACTCTCACTGGTGTATAGTGTACTCTCTCCCATATTTCCTGGTTCTAATGTAATCCATTCTATCATAATTATAATTATAAGTTTAGTTAACTTTTTTTTAAGAATTTAAGAAATAAGTTATTTAATCATATCATATGTTGTTTTTTTATTATATTATATATTAGTTCATAAGTCAAATAAAATAGTTTGAAGAAAAACGATAAATTTTAATGCTTTAAAATAATATAACTAGCTTTTTTAGGATTCTCCAAAACAAGTCAATCGCTCTTATAATTAAGACAAGAGAGAGTAAGTCCTAATATTTAAAAACGCACAAATTATGGAGGTGCCAAAATCTATTTATTATATTAAAATTAGCTTTGTCTTTCCATTTTTATCTTTTCATGTCACAATGTTTTAAACATCTTAATTATACTTTGATGTGGATTTTTTTTCTGAAAAAAGTATTAATTCTACATAAAAAAAAATTGTATCATGATTTATATTCAGAGCTAAAATGAAAGTGAACATCTTAGAGACGTTCGTTGTTGATTCATTAAAATGATTTTTTTCCCTTTTCACTCTTACCTCTCTATTCATGAGTATAGAGAAACATGTCAAACTTCATATATATTTGCTGTTGTTATACGTATATATATATATATATATATATATGACATTTTAAAATATATAGAGATATAGATATGAATGTGTAAATTTAATTACGTGGTATCAAAAACAAGAGAGATCTAACTGAACGAATTAGCTTATCCCCTATATAGAACCTATAGGGCCAAACTAGATGATCAAATTCATCTCTCTGTGCCATCAATTCAGATCATCCTAAAGCTGAATAATTAATCTGTCTCTAAATGATAGCATCCAAAACAAGTAAAAAACACACACACACACACACACACACATTTTTTCAGTAAATGCCATACATGAGTTCACAAATCACAAGGGTTATCATCATATAGGCTCCTATACATTAATAGGTTCGTTATTTGAACGTAAATTTCCCTAACAAATAAACAAATTGATTATTCATACCAAAAGTTTAATTATTAAATCCATCAAATATAATTAACGGACATTACGTCTGGCAAAAGAAATTAGTTCTTTACAACATGAGAAATTAATATTTAAATTTGCATCCAAAAATATACTTACATTTAATGCCTAACAATATTCTAAACATAAATTGTTAAGAAAATTGTGTTGAAGTCTCAAATAAGGCAATTTATGTTAAAGAGGCCCTGTGAAATCAATAAATTGTAGTGAAGTCCCTTGGGACTTTTCTGTCGTTAATTCGAATTGTTCAATTACTCAAATGCCCTAGTTGTCAACGACAGCCCCTGGAGTTGTTAATAGCGACCCCTCGAGGTTAATTGTCAACAATAGTCCTTAGGTTGTTAATGGTCACCCTTAGGTTTGTCAATGGCAGCCTTGTCATTAATAATCCTAGGGGTTATCGTTGACAACTATCTCTAGCGGCGGCCATTAACAATCTCAAAAGTTGTCATTGAAAATTAACTTCAGATGTTGCTATTATCAACCGTAGGGGCTCTTGTTGACAACTAGGGGTATTTAAGTAATTGAACAATTCAAATTAATGACAGAAAAGTCCTAAGGGACTTCAATACAATTTGTTGATTTCATAGGATCTCTTTGATATATATTTTCTTACTTAGGACCTCAACACAATTTTCTCTAAATTTTCTCAAAAGAAAGATTCCTATGCATTAGCAATACACAAACACACACACACTTTGAGTTAGCTCTATTTGATACCTGAAACTATATTATGGAATTTAATTAATCAATTGATATTTTTTGGAACTTAATTAATACAATATAAGAGGGGGAAATTAATATTTATTTGTATAGACCCAATATAAAAGGAGAAAAATTTATACATTTTGAGAGTGTCATATCAACTAATAAACTATATTCAATAAAAACACAATAACTCAAATTATTTTAACCCTTGTTGGCTAATAAATCATATAAAAACAAAATTAAAAGTGAATTATTTTAGATGAATCATTAACCGATTAGGATTAAAATGATATAAGTCAATCTTCATTCCTTTGTAGTGGAAGAAGAAATTTAACTGACCTCTATATTTTCTCTAGAATTTTTATAACTCAAGAAAATATAATCGGGCAAATAACCCTCCGTTTATTTCTCCAATGTTTACTGTCTAAACTAAACTATCATGATTTACAAAAGTTAACAATAACTAAAATAAATATCATAATTTGCAATCATTTTTCAATCATAATAGAGAATAATTTAAAGAAAAAAATTTCTGCTTCCAAGAAATATCGTAGTAATTTTCACATCTTTTTATGAAACTCTGGACTCAAATCAAAATGGTCACCCATTTTTTTCCCTCGCGCGTGTCAATTTAAAAGGGGAAAAAAACACATTAAGACAAATACAGAAGAACATGTCAAAATTAGAATCGTCCTATTTTTGTAGCCATATTAGTACAACTAAAATTATTTATTACGACTCAATTGTCTTCTTAAGTTCTATCTGCGTCAAGATATTATTTTTATTTGTATGCATTGTGAGTAATATGTCTTTTCCTTTTTTTTCTCCTTGCCCTGCTGGTCTTAATTTTGAAATTTTTTCCCACTTCAATTTTTTTTAAGAAAAGGAGTCAAAATAGGTGTGCGTACACTAATTTTTTTTCGATCAAATGTACGTACACTAATTTAATTACAGCCATATGTTCATTATCCGCGTGTGTGTGGTAATTTTGTTTAAACCAATGTTTTTTTTTTTTGGCTTCATTTATAAGGAAAAAGTTTCAACGTTAGGCATGGTCCGTGCAAATTAGGTAGACCTATACAAATGGTGGCTTAATTCACGACGTTTTCTACATTTCTTAAAAGAAAATTGAATATTTATATACATATTTTGCAAATAATTAAGAACAGAAAATGCTCGAGTTTCACGAGATCAGTTCGATTTTCATTAGACAAATATAAATATGGGAAAATTCTAAAAAAGACAAGTGAAATAAGAAAAAGACAATTCAGTACAACGAAATCTGAAAATCATAAATCAGTCTGTTTTGTATTTTTTTGGGTAATTACGAAAATGCCACTAAATTTTTCACAACACCAGTTTCGTAATTCACAACACGGGTATCCAAATTAACAACACCAGATACTACGTATTTACACTGTGAGTTGTAAATACATAGTACCTGGTGTTGTGAATTACAAAACCCATGTTGTGAATTACGAAATTTGTGTTGTGAAAAATTTAGTAGCATTTTCGTAATTTTCCAAAAAAGTATAAAACAGATTGATTTGAGATTTTTCGATTTCGCTGTACTGAATTGTCTTTTTCCTATTTCCAATGTCTTTTTTTAGAATTCTCCCTATAAGTATACTCCATCCTATCTTAATTATAAAGGCCCATTGATTTTTTTTAGAAAATCATAAGAAAATCCTAAAAAAACTAATTACATTACTTAATCATATCATATATTATCGTTTTTTTTAAATATATTGTTTGACTTATGAACTAATATATAATGTAATAAAACACAATATATGATATAATTAAATAATATAATTATTTTATTATTATTTTTTAAAAATTCTCTAAAAAAATCAACAGGCCTTTATAATTAGTATATGGGGGAGTATTTAATACAAGAGAGGATTAATGAACCAGAAAGCTGAAAGATACTCTGCATAAAGCAAGTTGATCTGAATAACTTATCAAGCTAATAATTATTAAGCTGAATCCTGCACGTGGTTGACCTTTAGGTTTTTCTTTTATATATATTGCTTTATACATTTAAGTGAGTACATTTGGCTGTATGTATATATATATATATATATATATTCTTGCATTAATGCCAGACAATGCCAACCTTAATAGTAGAACATGTTTAAGTAGTCTTCATGGAAGATTATATATACCTTCGATTAATTAAGGTCCCAAGTCAAAGTAATTAATTATTAATCATTTGAGTTTATAAATGAGCTAAATTATTATTATTCGAGAATTATTAGTGGTACTCCATATATATAGCACTTCACAAATTATTATTATTATTTTCAAAAATATGAAATTCTAATTGAAGGATGAATGGAAAATTAAATTGATAAATCACGCAGCTGGAGTAATTAGTTGATTAATTATATTAATTAGGATGAGTATTAATTAAATTTATAAATTATGTTCTCTCACATGACTTGCTATCTTAGTAGGTAAACTTGCAATAGTCTATTACTATCATTTTAACAAATTAATTAAGTTCATTAGTCAAACATTGAATACATGAAAGTCCGTCGCTGTCATTCATTATGTTCTACGAACCACTTGTAGGGATTTAGTTTAAGTATATATAAAAATATTTTCTGATATAGAAAAAGAAAAAAAAATGATTATATATTATTGTTGGCCGTATATCAAATTCATCTAGCTTATTCACCTAATCTGATCAGTATGAACATGCACACACCCCCCAAGAAGATTACCCATCCTGCTAACAAAACTTCTCAGATATGAGAGGAAATATATACATATTTTACTATCTCAGTAGTAAGAAGATCAATTTTTGTTTAATTTTACTCATTTAATTACATTCAAGTCTCTTTACATCTGTCAATAGTTAGGAAAAGAACTAGATTCTTAAACTTATATACCTAAGACCGATACGTTATTTCTTTTGTGTTTGCCAACTATAGACATATACTTTATTTCCAATCCAATAAGATTGCTAAAAAAATCTTATTGAATAGTTACTTTGAACTTCTTTAAAATTTATAAAATAACGTTACAATTTTATTGAAAAAAGTGATTAATTATGTCAGCTAAAGAATTGGTGGTTAATTTCTACCAAATATTCCTTTTTTGTTCTTATGCACGATTATTCCTAATTAAATATATAACTGTAAGCCTTCTAGGCAAGTGACACAATATGACAACAACGTAACCAACAAAAAGTAAAGGAAAGAAAAACTGCGCATTAAATTGACCCTTTTTTTAACCGAAGACGTCACATTGAAGATTGAACTAGATCAGTTTGGTCAAATTAAGAAATAAATAATTTTCATACAAATTTAATTTATGATACTCATCTTTAATTTTTCTCAATTTTTTACCGATCAGACAAAATTTTAGCTGTTAGAATTGATATTCTATAAAACTAATATATAAACTTGAATAATATTCAAAATTAATATGATTTACATAATTTTAAGATGGTGCAAGCTGAAGGCAAAAAAGATCCCCCACTACTGTATATAGGTACGTGAGTTTATGTGTCCGAGTACTGATTACGAAGGAATTGCTGTTATCTGAAGAGTGGTCTGGGTTAAGCTTGGAAAAGAGAAAGACAATATATATAAAATCATGGTGGAAAAATCAGCTCTGTGAACATTAGTACTGTTTAACACAGTAAAAGGTTTTTGTATTTATTACGCAGAAAAATCACCTATATAGGTCATTTAATCAAACAAAAGAAAAAGCATAGTACGATATATATATGGAGCTACTAGTCCACTAAAAAAGAAATAGCTAGGGCTTCGATAGATTCACACACCAAACACATATTTGGCTTAATTATAATGTTACAGAGTTAGAACTTGGCACTGTGTATGTGTGTTTTGGTTACAACTGTGCATTGAAACTTATAGCTAGCTATATTGATAGCTGGTAGTGATATATATGAAAAGTAAGCATCAAGGTGGTCCATGAGTCCACGTACTGGGGTGTGGGTGTGTGTGTGTGTGTCCATTTTCTTTGGGTTTGGCCATGGGAGAGCCTGGACTATTCCAATCAGTGTGTGCGTTATTGAATATCTGTGACATAGACAAGCAAAATAAGATTAACATTGTCACACTCAACTCCACTTATAGATAGATAGAGATATATATATATAGAGAGAGAGAGAGAGTTTTTATATATTAAAAAAGAGTAACAAGTTGGGGTTAACTTTCCTTAGCAAGAGGAATAGAACGTCATTTGTGGAAATAAAAGGCAAGCTTAAGCTTAAAAAAAAGTGAATTAAATATCTAAGCCTTCCTCATGAAGAGGTATTACTAATAGCAATGCGCATATCTTTATATAGTAGGTGAACACAGCCACACCAAGAAGTTGAACCCAAAGAGAAATAAAATGTCTAATCACATAAAAGTTTCAGAATACACATATCTTTAATATAAAATCTCATTTGGAATGTAATTTGCACTACGAACAATATCTTAATTAACTCCTGTCTTTAATATAAGTTAGCTAATTTATGAAGAATGAAGCTAAATAAATTAGGTTAAAGTATTTGTATTTTTTTTCTAATTTTCTGGCTTATAAATTTGTATATACATTCTAATTATACATATAAATATTTTAGAGGGGACATTTTATTTAGTTGTTCTAATATCCCCAAATTAGTCATCATTTGGGTTTTATATTACGAATTGAATATGGTATACCCTTTTTTTTTTGCCACTTTCATGGTGCTTTATATACATACATATATATATATATATCACTATTATGTTGATATGGTTGTTTAATTTCTCATTTAAATTAATTTCTCTGCTTTACATATGCATATTAATTATATATACATAATAACCTTTTAGTTCATGTCCTTATTTACTACTCCATAATATCCATTCGGTTCAATATCATAAGGCATATTTTTATAAAGTATAATGTTGAAAAATATACGACTTTTTTATTTTTATTTTTCAAAATTTAATTAATGGTGTTGTCACTGGAACAAATTAACAATGTTTTCCTTTCAAGACCATAGTTACATCAAATTTATTGTATTCGTTGTGTTAAGTTCTCTAATCATATATGGTCATATGACTTGTTCATGTGTAATTGGAGAACTTGATATAATAAATATGAATAGCTTGACTTAAGCATTTTTCTTTTAAAAAAATAATATTAATAGAGTATAATTAAGCTCTTTTTAAATTGAGGTACCCTATTCAACAAGATTAAACATGGAGAAAATGTGTAATTTTAACGGCCATAAACTAACTTAATTTACCTTACAATTTTGAATGAAGTATAAGTTATTTTGAAAACTTTATAAAGATATATATATATATATATATTGTTGAATAACTATGGTGGAGCTAACGGGTGACGGATAAAGAAGATGAGTACGGTTACATAATAATCCAGTGCATTATTGAGAATTTTTTTAGGAAGAATGAACAATTTATAAAGCATTTCTAATTTTAACTATTTTTTTTACTCTGTAAGAATTAGTTAGAGATGACCGTAATATATAATTATCAAGTATGAGTTAGCATCATTAAGAAATTAAGTGCAAAAAGTTATATAAAGTGAAAAAGACCCATAAATATAAAGCATATGGGGAAAGAAACTGGTTAGTTCAATTACATGGGAGATGATTACATGTAATCCTAATACAATAAATTGATTACAACATTTGGTTGGGTTTATGTAATATAAACCAGATTACACAATGTAATCCTGATTACATCATTTGATGTAATGAGGATTACATTGATAGGAGTCATTAATAGGGATATAGGCATCCTATAATTAAGTGAAAATGATCATATTGTCATTATAATTTTTTAATTTAACCAAAGTGTTCTTCC
>JBAGKO010000003.1:3722573-3740465 GCA_037177275.1 Acacia concinna | reverse complement strand
ATATACTCGATTCTTCTCCCTAGCATGTTATATTCAATATA
Source organism: Acacia concinna (assembly GCA_037177275.1). Lineage (NCBI taxonomy): Eukaryota > Viridiplantae > Streptophyta > Magnoliopsida > Fabales > Fabaceae > Acacia > Acacia concinna. The sequence goes on along the minus strand of JBAGKO010000003.1, from coordinate 3,740,424 downwards.
TATATATATAAGCCTGTACATATTTTTTTTTTAAAAAAAACATTGTAACGCTTGTTTGATTATGCTCTCTAATTTTTTATGTTTATAGTTTTTATGAGTGATTTTTGTTGGAACATTGAATGATGATGACAAGGTATTAAAAACCGGACATGTCACTAAATTTGTTGAGACACTGGGTTAAAGGTTAATGGATCAGACTAGATAACTAAACTGGGAATAAACAGGTGAAAAAGTCAAAATTTTAGATTTATTAGTATGAAATTCTAAAGGGGGTGAAATTTTTGTTTTTTTATGAAAAATAGTCAGAACCGGTTTAATTACCGAACAGGTCCCGTTCACCCCTGGTTTGACCGGGTCAAACCAGTATGGTCAATATAAAAAAATATAGCAAATCAAATTGGATAGGGAACCAGTTCACCGGTTACCGGTCTGAACCGGCCGATCCGGTCCGATTTTCAATTCAATGAACTATGATTGAGATCCTATAAATAGAGATCCTAATTAATGTGTTAGGGGTGGGATGTGGAGTCCTCGTCAAGTATTAAGCTGATTGCTAATAGCTGAACAAGGATATACTAATTAAATTGCCTTTTTTTTAAAAAATGACTAAAGTAATAAGTAAATGATTAAAAATAGTTTGTTTTGTTAATACAATATCATAAACACAAACATGGTCTTCTCCATTCTTTTTGAAAAATATATCTTAGAATACATGGCACTCTTAACAAAACTATTCCAAAATGCTGAATACACAAAAAAAAAAGTTTGAAATATGTGTTACTAGAAAATAATTTGATAAAATTATTAGATGCAACTTGCAACAAAAGAAAAGGATGTGGTCTATATTTTATTCTATCTTTTAAGATGTTGAGATTCTATTGCAATCAATTATAAGAAGTAGAAATATACAATATAGCTGAATTGTTCGATAAAAGATAATTTTTTTGAATATGTACTAGTTTATTTAATCTGCTTGAGATGGAAAACAGATAAAATATATCTTTTTTATAAGAAGGATTTTCTTTTCGCCAGCTTTGTAAGAAGGATTTAATCCTTGTTTATTGTTTATCCTCCACTTTCGTTTTAACCTTCGTTTATACTCCACTTCATTCTTGTCATTTAGTCATTAAATCGTCACAAGCATGCATTATACTTCTGGTTTTTGCCAAAATCTTTGGGCTTGTTTGGAACAACGGTATACGAAAAGTGACTTATTTATAATATTATTTTTTTTAAAAAATAAGATTGGGTAATCTGGAATTATATTTCTGAAATTTAGATTTTTTGATAGAATTTTCACCTAATTTTAAAAATTCATATCTAATTATACAAATGTCTAATTGAGGTGATTCCAAGTCTCAAATATCCCTTATTAAGTTTAGTTTTAGGCAGAAATACTTTATTGGTTCAATTGGGATCAGAAAATTCCCAATAATTTTATTTTTGAACACTGCTCCAGAAACTGACAAATTTCACTGGGCAAACTTTAAAAATTCATATCTCTTAATATATACATCCAAATCATGCAAATGATATATCAAATTAAACCTTGAAATGTCTAGTTTTAGACTGAAAAATTTCATGATTTTTGAACATCATTTGCCTAAGATAAACTGACATACAATAAGACTGTCACCAGTCTCATTACAGAAATTAGCCAAAATTTACTTTGTCTATGATTGTTACACCAAAATTGACCATTTTATTCCCCTTATATTTTCATATACTTAAGGAATCTTATGAATAAAAATTTGGGATGTTACACATCTCTTACTTATTTTTAAATAAAAAATTATTTTAAAAATTTCATCATAAGTCACTTTTCTACTTAACATCCAAACATGTTTCATAAAAAAAAAGTCACTTCTACAATGTCACATCCAAACACAACAACTTCTGATAAGTCACTTATTTTTCTGAAGCTACTTATCATAAGCTCATCAAAAAAATAAGTCACTTATCATAAGCCACATCCAAACGGGCCCTAAGTATGAACTAATCCTTGACATGATATTAGATCTTACTTAACTAAGTTGGGAGTTCAACACCTGCCCTTTCCTAATGACTTAAGCCTTTTAGATGAAGTAGTCCTTGAGTTTATTGCCTTCCCAAATTTATTCTTGATTATCTCAATCTGGACTTTCAGGGAGAATGGATCTTATCTGGAAAAGATGCTTGCAGCAATTCCAAGGTGCTTCATCTTTATATGTATGCTGTTATGAGCGAAAACATAGGCCATTCAAAGGATCCATTCTTGACTCAAGTTTCAGATTTTGCAGTTCTTTTTGGCAATGAGCTGGATGCAGAGGTACTAATTCTTGTTTGCATGTGACAATCCTGTCCATATATGAGTATTTCTTTTTTCCTACCTGAAAATTTCAAAATATTTTTCTCCCTTGTTTTTTACAGGTGTTATCGATGTCGATGGATCTATTTATCGCACGAACCATGACTACAAAGGCATCCCTCGTCTTTAGAGGGTCAATAGATATTTCTGAGAGTCAGGTGTATAGATTAACTATTATGTATTGTTGTATTGGATGTCTTCAACTGTTAGAATTATTGTTGCTGATGACAAGTTATTACATTTTCTTTTTTTCTTGCAGTTGGCATCCTTGAAAAGTTTTCATGTAAGATTAATGAGCATTGTCCTGGATGTGGACGTGGAACCTTCCACTACTCCTTGGGATTCTGCAAAAGCATATTTATTTGTTCCAATGGTTAGCGATAAGTCTGTAGATCCTATGAACCAAATTGATTGGCATCTGGTCGAGACAGTAATTGAAACAGATGCATGGAAAAATCCACTTCAGAAGGCTCGACCAGATGTTTATCTTGGCACGAATGAGAGAACTTTAGGTGGAGATAGAAGGGAATATGGATTTGGGAAATTGCGTCATGGCATGGCTTTTGGGCAAAAACCACACCCAACCTATGGAATCAGAGGAGCTGTTGCACAGTTTGATATAGTCAAAGCTTCAGGATTGATTCCTAATAGACAAGCCGTGCCAATGCAAAAGCATATCAGTAAGACTGTTCAAGGGAAATTGATGATGGCAGATGTGTGTACTAATGCAGAGGATCTGGTAGGAAGGATAGTTACAGCTGCTCACTCAGGGAAGAGGTTTTATGTTGATTCAATACGCTGTGATATGACTGCAGATAACTCTTTTCCTAGGAAAGAAGGCTATCTCGGTCCTCTGGAGTACAGCTCATATGCTGACTACTACAAACAAAAGTATGATATGTATTCTCCTTTAGGTGGTATTATTTTCTTCTAGTTATCTTCGTTGTTTTAAGGTTTTGTGACTTTGTCCCCTAGCCAGGCCTCCTACTGATTTTCTCTCTTTTTTCTGTCTTGAAATTAGTTAACCATGACTTGTTATGTTGGACCTGTGATGTGCATGAACAACAGGAAGCTGCTCTTAATCAATGAAGGAATATACTTTTTTCCATCTTTATAGTTAAGATGTTGCCGATATTGTCTGGCATTAGGCAACAATAGCTTATGAATCCTTCTGGATTCAAGTAGCCTTTTTAATCTTGTATAATGGAGGGTTCAAATGGTAACTGATCCTCTTTTTATTGCTATGTGTAGGTATGGTGTTGATTTAATTTACAAGCATCAACCTCTTATAAGAGGACGGGGTGTTTCGTACTGCAAGAATCTTTTATCCCCTCGATTTGAACACAGTGAAAGTATGCTCTCCTTATGCCTATGCTGAACTTGTATTTTCCTGGCAAGTGTCTAAATTCTTATATTTATTATATCTTGCCTTTGTAGCACATGAAGCCGAATCTGAAGAGGCTCTTGACAAAACTTATTATGTCTTTCTTCCTCCTGAGCTATGCCTTGTACACCCCCTGCCTGGATCACTTGTTCGCGGGGCCCAGAGGCTGCCTTCAATAATGAGGAGGGTTGAAAGTATGCTCCTGGCAATTCAACTTAAGAATATGATAAATTATCCAGTCCAGTCTTCCAAGGTAATGTTTCTGCTCAATGCAGTCATTTTGTCATGGTTGTAATCTAGTTCTTGCCGTTAACCCATGCGTTCTCATTGCACAGATATTGGAGGCCTTGACTGCTGCCTCCTGCCAGGAGACATTCTGCTATGAAAGGGCTGAGCTTCTAGGAGATGCATATCTCAAATGGGTTGTTAGTAGATTTCTTTTCCTAAAATACCCTCAGAAACATGAAGGCCAGCTTACTAGGATGAGGCAACAAATGGTCAGTAACATGATATTATATCAATATGCATTGAGCAAAGGACTCCAATCATATATTCAAGCAGATCGCTTTGCTCCATCCAGATGGGCAGCACCAGGGGTGCTGCCTGTCTTTGATGAGGATACCAGAGATGGAGAGTCATCTTTATTTGATCAGGAGGGATTGGTTTCAAAAACGGAGAAGATGGATCACCTTTCTGGAGGATTTGATGATGATGAAATGGAAGATGGTGAGCTTGAGGGCGATTCAAGTTCTTATAGAGTCTTATCCAGCAAGACACTTGCAGATGTTGTAGAAGCTCTGATTGGGGTGTACTATGTTGAAGGTGGGAAGAATGCTGCGAATCATCTTATGAAATGGATTGGCATTCAAATAGAGTTTGATCCTGATAAGATGGAGTGTACAAGGAAGCCAAATACTGTGCCTGAGAGCATACTTAGGGGTGTTGACTTTGATGCTCTGGAGGGTGCTCTGAGTATCAAGTTTGGAGACAAGGGGCTGCTTATAGAAGCAATAACTCACGCATCAAGACCATCCTCTGGAGTATCCTGTTATCAGCGGTTAGAGTTTGTTGGTGATGCTGTCTTGGACCATCTCATTACTAGGCACTTGTTTTTCACTTATACAGATTTACCACCGGGACGTCTGACTGACCTTCGAGCTGCTGCTGTAAACAATGAAAACTTTGCACGTGTTGCAGTTAAACACAATCTTCATACACATCTTCGACATGGATCTAGTGCCCTAGAAAAACAGGTTTCACATTTTCTTTCTAGTTCTAAGTCACATATTTCCCCTCATTGCCTGCAGCTTGTTGAGCACATTTCTTGGGGCATTCTAATGTATTATTTGGTTTTATATGTCTACAGATTACAGAATTTGTAAAGGAAGTTCAAGAAGAATTGTCAAAGCCAGGGTTTAACTCCTTTGGTTTGGGAGACTGCAAAGCTCCCAAAGTCCTTGGTGACATTGTTGAATCTATTGCTGGTGCCATTTTTCTTGACAGTGGACGAGATACTTCAGTTGTTTGGAAGGTGAGGCACCTGCTCTTTGAAATTGCATCTCTCTTCCTATTCATTTTACTTGAAAATAGATAAAATGATTTCGGGTCATGCGATTTTATCAGGTTTTCCAACCTCTTCTGCATCCTATGGTGACCCCTGAGACTCTGCCGATGCATCCTGTGCGGGAGCTACAAGAACGATGCCAGCAGCAGGCAGAGGGCTTAGAATATAGAGCCTGTCGAATCGGAAATTTGGCTACTGTCGAAGTATTCATCGATGGCGTGCAAGTTGGGGCTGCTCAAAATCCTCAAAAGAAAATGGCACAGAAATTAGCTGCCAGAAATGCCCTTGCTGCATTGAAAGAGAAGGAGGTAGCCAAATCTAAGGAGAAGGATGAAGAAAATGGTAAGAAGAAGAAGAATGGAAACCAGACATTCACCAGACAAACATTAAACGATATCTGCTTGCGGAGAAATTGGCCTATGCCATTCTACCGGTACGAAGCCAGTCGCTTTCAATTGCATTATGAAAATGTTGATTACTGGATGAAGTGTGATCTTTTGTACTAACTGTAATTTTCTACACTAAAATCTATAGGTGTGTGAATGAGGGTGGTCCAGCACATGCAAAGAGGTTTACATTTGCAGTACGTGTCAATACTACTGATAGAGGATGGACAGATGAATGTATTGGAGAGCCAATGCCAAGCGTGAAGAAGGCCAAGGATTCTGCTGCTGTTCTTCTCTTGGAACTGCTAAATAAATTGTACTCCTGAATGATAGATTTACTGTAATTTGCACACTTCTGGACATTAGGCACTAAGCCTAGCGTTTTAAATCTTACTCAGATCAAAATATCCTAAAATTGGAGAGATAAAGTTATGCTATCACTTCAACGCAGATATGTAATTCTTGACCACATCGATTTTTTTTTTCCGGTGGGGGAATAAAATGAGAAACGAAAAAAAATCATTTCATGGTTTTAAAGTTGGAGTGATTCGGCGTGTTTAGCTTATATTAGTTCTGGATTTTATATATTAATATCCTTTAGATTGTGAAGTTGGCTATGATATCAAGTCACTAATAACATTTAAATTTAAATTTTCACTCCATCCAATCCTTAATGAAGAATTTGAATTACAATGTGGAATTTAAATTACAAAGTGGGTATTATGTTATAAGGATATGGGGTATCATTGAATGTATCAATTATCAACACATGAAAGAATTGCAAAATGTTATCCCAAAATATAATGCTAGTAAATTTGTAAATTGTTAGATAATGGTTTGAATTTTTCATCTGTGAAGCTATTCAACAGTGAATTCGATTGCAGAATTCAAGCATTTGTGAAAGTAATCAAAATTGATAAAATTACCATACCATGCTCTGAATAAACTTGTGATAGGGAATTATATAAAAATTATATTTCAATCAACAAGAACTTTACATGATACCTTACATGTTCCTTCGTTTGATCAACCAAACAACTTGTATAATTCCAATAATCAATACAAGAAACAATTTCAATAAAATATAATCAACAATGGTCCCTGTAATATATATTATCCGGAGAGAGATTTAGTCTCAAGTAAAACCCAAAAACACCTTAATTGTAGTGTATACTAAAAAGGTAAGATAATTTATGGTTGATAGCATTATAGTCTATTGCTTCAAAGAGCACAAAATATACTCTGCATAAAGATCCCTGCACAAAATCAAAGAGAAAAAGATTAACAGTAGTGAAGCAAAATAGTGCCATTTTTCCTGTGATGTATATTGAAGTAACATAGCATTACAGTCTATGCATCATTATCCCTTTCAGCTCTAGTTTCTTTAGACGTCAGAATAGAGGTTGGAAAAATAAAACAGTTGAGAACAGTTTCTCAAGATATACTAACATTGAGTGCTGGATGGCTTCAACGGCAGTAGAAGGAGGCAAAAATTCATTAACTGCTACCTCCTTATGCTCATTCTTCTTGTCTGATCAATTTGTTAAGAAACATACATCAAACTTATAAGAGGCTCAGGCAACAAGTTCCTGAATATAAGGTTCAATAAAAGGTCTTTGCAATTATTTTTTTCTGTCTAATGTTTTGGTTCAATTCCTTAAAGTGATACAAAAAACTAAATATGCAAACCATCAGATTGGTTTAAGGATACAATCTTCAAAGAAGCGTCGTATCTCAGAGAGGCGATGGGGTGGAAGTTCTTTGTAGTCAGTATAGTGCTTGAACTCTGGATCATCAACACATACTGCAATAATTTTATCATCGGTCTCACCCTGAAATGTATCAATGGCATCGCTTTGTTTATTACAATAATCAGTGGAAAGTAGGAAATTTCATTGCACTTGCTATGGACTTCTCCAATAAAGAAATGACGTGTGGAGGAAATTTCGCCTGAGATTTTATGACAAAACTTGAAAACTGCATGTGGTTTTTTTTTTAAAGGCTGAAAATGAGAAATATAATACCTGGTCAATCATAGGCATCAATCCAATGGCCCTGGCTCTCAGGAAACAACCAGGAAGAACTGGCTCCTATACGTATGGAATATTGAATAAGCCACTTGGAATTTCCTTATTTATATCAAAGTTCAAACACAACCTTCATTCATATGAGGTTGACAATCACAAGATTATGACAATTATAAGTAACTAACTCCATGTTTACTGATAACAACGAGAGAATAGTGTGAAAATAAACGGTTTTTGGAAAACAAGCCTAGCGGCAGTGTTTAAAGTGACTGTTATGTAAGAAATTTGAATTCAAATGGTATTTATGAAAGTTACCTGCATAAGGATCAAGACATCAAGTGGATCATTATCTTCACAAAGAGTACGAGGAATGAAGCCATAGTTGTGAGGATAAACAACTGATGAGTACAAAATGCGATCAACCTAAGCAAAGAAAGAAATAGAACGTTAATAACTTCTGTTATTTTAATTACTTAGTCATGGTTGTTATTGAATGAGGAAAATGGTTCACACTTTGATCATTCCAGTCTTTTTGTCAAGTTCATATTTGACCTTGCTTCCCTTAGTGATCTCCACAACCTGCAGGCAGCAACTAACCTTTCAAAAACATGAAGAAACACCAAAACTTCGTCCCTTGAGAGAAAACCAGACATTGAAGATTTCAAAATGTGGCTTCCTTTTGCAATCTTTATAGAAAAAGTATGTGTTGGTAGGTGACTACTATATATTCCTGGAGAAGATGAAGACTCACACAGTTGAAAATATTGGGAGCATCAGGTCCTACAATAGACAATCAAAATGGTGTGAACCATCAAGCTAAGTGTCATTAAACAAGAGAGCTTTGGATGTGAGTAGCATGGTCAACAACATCAGTACGTACCAATGTCAAGATCATGCCAAGGATGAGCAGCAACTGATCTTCTTGACAAAGATGAAAGAATCCTTTGATTTAAACGCGGACGGTTATCTGAAGGTTCAGCATCCTGTTCTGGCTGACTCATCTTAAGACATAACACACAAGAAAAAGAAAATTTCTTTTATCAGTTCAAAAAACATGCCTTTTTGTTTCTTGACCTTGTTTATTCCAATGAATTGTTCCCAGAGGTTAATGACATTTTGCTGTTCACATCATTCTTATTAGAAATCACAAAAATGGACCACTTGACTTGATGATGCCTAATAAAATGAAACCCAAAGAGGGTTGCTTCTATCTCTCGTCAAACTAAGCTGAACACGAGTGAAAAAGACTTTAAAATTGTGGCCATGGAAGAAAAAGTATAAAAAGATGACAGCTTGGTACATTTAACAAACACCCTTTGTGCAATAAGTAAAGGGAGAACCAGAAAGGATAAGACTGAGGATTTGATTGATGAGATTTAAAGAAAAACGGATAATTAGTACCTTGACACAGAGTAATTATGCAGGAAGAAGGGGTAAATGGTTTGAGCAACGAGCAGAGAGGGTAGTTATTGTGGTTGGCAATGGCATATTTATAGCTCAAAGTTTAGAAATGACCAATTTTGGGGATCAGAGGAGGGAACTAAGCTTGACCATTCCCATCTTTTGTTGAAATTCTAAATGTTCTCGTTTCCATTCGTTCGGGTGGGGGCACCCCCAACATAAAATGATCTTTTTTTGCTAATTTTAAATTGCTTTTTACATCTGTTCTTTAATTTTATTTTTAAATAAACTAGAGACAATAATAGTAAAGCTCATGATTCTGCATCTGGAGCTCCTCAAAGTAAATATAAGAAGATACAAATAAGGAATCAAAGAAGAACTTAAAATTAAATTAAAAATAAATAAATTATAAAATTGTAGGGAAAATTAGGGTATAAGTTTCAAAAACAATAAAAAGCTAAAAATACTTTGTAACCGTTATTCTCCATTTTTTAGTAACAAATAAGTCACCAAGGAGACAAAGACAAGCTACTCCTATTTACAAGGTGATCTAAGAGTTAATTATGTGTTCGAACAGCAGAGAAATACGGAATATAGGATAATTATATATCTCTAAGGATTAACATTGTTGTTATTGTGGTTGTCGAAATTTAAGTGTTAAAGTCATAAAAAAATTAAAGTTTTAAATGAGTTGGATTCTGAGATTTATTTTAGTCAAGAAAAGTCGCACTATTAAAAGATATATTAGAATAAAAGAGATATTATAATTAACATTCTTGAAATTTATTTTTCTCAATTAGAGGAAAAAATAATTGGAATATCTCATGTTCTTAAGTTAAAGTGGATACTTGCGAGATATATATATATATAGAAAATACTTAGGTCAAGTTCTTTACATCTATTTCGTTAGGTTATTCAATTACATGTGATTGTATGTCCTATATTTAAATATTATTATTTAATTTTAAACTCAAATACAACAAATAAAACACATGATCTTATATGATTGAAAAATCTGACAAAATAGATGTAAAAAACTTAATGTAAGTATAGTTCTATATATATATACACACACAGGTTGAAGTTTTAATTTGACTGAAATTTAAACTATGTCAAATCATTGTGTTGACTTAGCATATACAGGGGGATAATTGGCCAATAAAATTAAAAGGATTTTAAAACATGGGAAAGGACAAAATGAAATTACTTCTAATTGTCAAAAGACTTATAAGGCTAATATAAATAACTTCGCCTGTGAAAAGGTTATTATAATATAAAAAGATAAAGCAATGAAAAACAAATTCAAATGACCCAAAACACTGAAACTCATAAATTACAAGAACTAATAATATACCCATTAAAGACTACTAATAATTTATATAGAGAGTGATTTTCATACATGCATAATATGATATATATCTGATTCTATTTTGTAAAGAGACATAAACCATATATATACACTTTGCTCATAGAGCCAAGTGAAATTACATACTAGAACCAGATTATTCAATCCATTCCCCAAATGTACAATGGCTGGGAATCTCTCATCTCCACACTACTCAAATTATAAAAATGTGAGTGTTTTTTTTTTTTGCCCATTTCTGTTTCTGGAACTGACAAAACTGAAACCGACCATAGATATCATCATCTGATGATGGAATTTTTAAGGTACATGCATAGAATCAGGAGACATTGATATCATCTGAAGAAGGCTAGAATTTGAGAATGTCTCTTCCAAAGCAGGTCCTCCTCTTGTGGTTCCTCCATCAACACTCTCTTTTGTTATGTGTGTCAATTCTCTTGCAACATCAATCATTCCCAGCTTTCCATCTGCACCAAACAACATGCATCTTGTTGCAAGGTCCGCTATTACCTGTATCTGTTCTTGGCAAGAACGAGTTTGCTCGTGGTAGTAGAGCAAGGGATCAATGATTTCTTCGAGCTTCCCTGTCCTAATCTTTTGAAGTGCTTGAGTTGGTGTGTTCATGTAATTATTTGAGCCTGAAATGATCTCAATAAGCAACACACCCATGTCATAAACATCATTCTTGCAGAAACTCAAGCCTTCGATGTTGTTATCATAGCGATAGTTGAATTTGGTATTGACCAACCTGAATCCTGCAATCTTGACAGAAAAATCATCATCTAGGAAGATGCAGCCAGATTTAAGGTTGTGGTGGAATATAGGAGGAGAAGTATCATATTGTAAGAATGCAAGAACATTAGCTGTTTCTGCAGCAATAATCAATCTCTTGTTCCAGTCCAAACAAAGCTTATGTCCCTTTCTTTGATGTAAATGGTCCTCCAAGGTCCCATTTGCATAATACTCATAGACAACCAAAGATGGATAGCCAGAGTCAATACAGCAACCGAGAAGGCGGGCCAAGTTCATATGTGAAATAGCAGAAAGGACCTCAATTTGTGCAAGGACTTGTATAAGGTCTTTCTCAGTATCATATTGCAACTTGTGGACAGCTGCATGTGATCCATCCCCAAGAACACCGGCGAAAATTGCACCATTGTTGCTGCTCTGCATGAGTTTCTGATCCTCAGTGAAACCTTTTGTCGCTTCCTCTAGCTCGTGGAGGCTGAACAATCGAGTTCTACAAGCCTTTTGAAAGGAGGTGTGGTGGTAGTAAGCCTGTTCATTGTCAAAAGTGCCTGGTTTATGGGGTCTCTTAAGGAGACAAAATAGTGCTATCAAGGAGGCAACAATAAGAACTGGACCAAGGATTCCTGCATGTGAAGAATGCCATGACAGTGAATAATCATGAAAAATGACAGAGCATTTGAACAGAAACTGGTCCTAATTGGCCTTTTTGTTACGAAAAATCGAGTATCGTGTTGCTTAATTACCGGTGATGATGACAAATTTTCTTTGATCTTTTCTTCTGATGTAGCAGTCACTGCCATATGCTTCATGTCCATTCTTCACACAGGCTGCAATATGGATGCATCAAACAGAAAGCCAATGTCAAATCTGAATTGAGTAATTTCAAAACATCATATGAAACTTCAAAAGAACTCTGTCCAGAAACACATTCAAAAAAATTTGGCGTATAAGTCATTGATCTTTCTATGCTCATAAAACGTTGATTGATTTATCTTTCTCATACTATACTATCAGGTCTCTCGTGTAAGAAAACATGCTCCTTTCAACAGATGCAAATTTCTAGCTCCATAACTATGAAAAAAATGTAACAAATATCTTAAGATTATTCAAGGCCAGCCTAGAGGTCTAAGTAAAGAAGAAAAAGGGAAGCAGAGGATTGCTTCTATATTGCAAGCAAGAGAATCTCCCTTGCCATATTTTGTTTACCAACATTTTTTTTTTGATTACATGAGCACATTTTTTTTTGTGATTACTTGAGGCCGGGATTGAAAACGGATTGGGTGCTACATAGAGCACTAATTATACCACACGGCCTAAATGCGGTTGGTTGTTTACCGGCGTTTTAGATCAGAACTGAGAACAATGAAATATATAATTTCAACAAAAGCTAGTGGAATTTTCAGAGATGTAGATAATATCAGTGTGCTTACCCTGCAAGCACCCAGTTCCATTTGCAAATCCATCACCAACATACCCATTTTGGCACATACACCTTGATCCACCTTCAACTGATGTAGCATTCACTAATTCTGCATTACTTGAGCAAACTTGTTTGGATGAGTTATTAGAAATAGCCCATTCCAATTTTACCCCTCGCTTTCCTGAATTTGACCCTCTCATAACAGCCCAACTAGAGAATCCCCTGCATCCATAGTCAGAAAACACTGAAAACCCTTCTCCTACGTGCCATATACTATGGTCTGAAAGTGGATAGCAGCACCCAAGTGAGCCACCTCCACCGTCACCGTCTCCGTCACAACCAGGTAAGTCAACTGTTTCACAATCTGCTTTGCACAGAGAAGAATCCTCACAGTCATAGAGGCCAATGACATTATCTACTGACACCCCAAAGTGTTCATTTTTCACAAAACTTTTACCAAACGAGTTCAGGTCATTGTACTGGCGACATGACAGTGTGCCAGGGAAATCCACTAGGACGCCGTCAGGGAAGAATTCAAGGACAGGGTAGTTTTCTGAGCCGATTCTGAGCAGAAGGGAAGAGGAATTCGAACAAGAGAGATTGAAAGCATGAGAAATCGATACACAAGATGAGTTCACGTAGAATGGAAAAGGAACATGGTGTTTCCCACATGTTTCGTTGCAAGGATTGGGAAGCAAATTATTGGATGGTTCTATCACCTTTTCTTGGTTCTGAAAGGAACCACAAGCAAAAGGCAGGCAGGCAAGGAGGAGTAATCCAAAAAGAACAGGAGCTAACATTGAAAAAGCTGAAGAAAAAGAAGAAGTGAGTGATGAAGTTGTTCAACAAATCAAGCAAAAGGTTTCACATGAGCCTCCCTTTTATTGCTCAAGTACACCAAATGGGGTCTTAAAAAAAATCAGAACTTGATAAGTACCCAAATGAGAATGGCATGTCCCTGATCAACAAGGCATTGCCTTTTTTTTTTAAAAAAAAAAAAAATTTCCCTCTTCACTCGAAAGAAACTCACTCAGAGGGATATTTTAGAAAAGTATGAAGAAACAGTAACATAAATAGTACTGGTATATTAACAAAAGACGAATATTAAATTGAAGTTGATGAGAGATAATGAATAAGAACGAAAGAAAGGGAAGATCATTGAAACTGAGGAAGAAGAAAACCTCAAAAAAAAGAAAAAGAGGACAGGTGGCAAGATCAGGGAGGTACTGGGTAATGAGGAAGACATACATAGAAGTTGGAGAAGGAGAAGACGACTGGTCTGAGGAATGGGCTACAATTCGTATCAGAAAAAGGAAAATAAATAAATAAATAAATATGGAAGAGCGTGAGCGTGGGTCGATAATATTGAGTTGTTGTGAGCATTTCGATCAAAAAGTTGAAATCCACAGTTTGGGCTTGGGGGCTGAATTACGTAGAGGAGGGATTGGTACGATTATAGTAATATATAATAATAAAACTTGCATGGGTTTCTAGATTTCGAGGAATATTATAAAAATAAATAATTTATCCGAGAAATATTTAGTTTGAGACTTACGGAATGTCAGATCTGTGCAACAACGTAAGGATGCGTACCTTGCAAAAAGAAAGAAAAAGGCTTATGTTATGTTATACTCTATATATATATATATATATATCCAGAAAACGATGCCGCGACTTACAAAGCCTCAATATGCGCTAACCTAATCAACTACTACTATTACTCCTACGTTTCTTCGTCGTTATATTATATTTTCACCATAACATTTTAAAATCAATAAGTCTAAATTGACCCAAAAACAAAAAAGAATATATATCTTTACTACATGAAAATACTAAATAGGCAAAAAATAAACTGGTAAAGATGTCAGTTCTCAAGTATATAATTATTTGTCTACTAACTAATTGCCATTTTTATATATATTATTGTATAATTAATAAGAAATACAAGTATATATAGTCTTATATGAATTCTTATAAATATATAAGGAATTAGATCATTTCTATATATTCATGTGCTCACAGATGTGATTTAGCATTGGGTTTAATGTTAATATATATTATTTGTATATTATTCATTTTCTCCCTTTTCCTTTTATCTCGCCTCTTGTATGAATGCTTAACATACACTTGTCTTTATAAATCTCTTAAAGATTTGTTTATGCATAATAGCTAATTCCATAAGATATTCATACCAACAATATGATCTAAGTATTGAATAGCTGTGCCTATGAGAATTGAAGATGCATGGTCCCATAATTTTAACAAGACGAGTAAGCATAAACACACACACACACGCATGAATTCATTTAGAATTATACATACGATGAATGTATTTAAACAACAACCAAATCGTGTTAATTTATACAACCAAGATATATAGAATCACTTATCTAACATGTATATTTATTATTATGACATTAACTATATATTTTCAGTGAGTAACATCATAAAAATGCGTCGAATTCTATAAAATGTTTAAATACTCTTTTTATCTTTAATATAATACATATTTACTTAATTTGACTATATTAAAAAATTAATTGAGTTAATTAATATGATATATATTTTATCAAATATCCTATTCATCTTCCTCAACTCCCCCATTCACTTTCCTCCTTAATTGTTATTTAAGAGGGAAAATTAAAAAAAAGATTGACAAATATAAAAACTATATTTTGTATTTAAAACCAAAACAAACTCCTAAAATATGTTTTATATTAAAAATAGAAAGAGTAATAAAATAAGTTTTAAGAAGTCATAATGAAGCATTATTTAATTCGTAATAGAATATACTACTTTAGTCATAGATGTAAAAATTGATTGATTTTTTAGAGAACTTTAAGAAAATTAATTAAATTATTTTAAAATATTTAATTTTTTCGTTTTTCTTCAATCTAATGTTGTCTAATTTATAAATTGATATATATTATAATGATATACTACATATAATGATATGATTAAATAATTTATTTATTTTTTAATAAAAAAAATTAATCTTGCACTTAAGATGTGAGGAAGCATTTAAAGAAAGTTGTATAGATGAAGTGATTGTGGGCTTTGGAGAACGTAGCAGCTTGCGCGTTAGCTTGAAACTTGAGATTTCGTCACTCAATGCACGTGAAAAGGTTGAATTGCAGGTTCATTGTACAAATTTTGTCTTTTTTATATTCTCAATTTTCAACGTCTAATTTTACATTTTTATTATAAATTAAAGGGTTAAATAACGAATTTGCTTTAAAAGTATTGACTGAGGGGCGATTTTGCCTCAAAAGTATGATTTAGGGCAAATTTGCCCTTGCCATTAGTTAACCATCAGTTGACCAAATATGTTAAGTTAATAATCCACATGTCATCCAGTGTAGTTTTGCTAAGGTGAAAATTTGTACCAGAACTTTGAATCTAACTTTAAAAAAGAAGAACTAAATGACAGATGAACTTCTGAGACAAATTTTTACCTTTACAAAAATAAACTTCCAGGACAAATCTTTACCTTAGTAAAAATATAGTAGATGACTTCTGAGACAAATTTGGTCAATTGACGGCAGGGGCAAAATTGCCTTAAATCATACTTCTGGGACAAAATCGCTCCTTAGGCAATACTTCTAGAACAAAGTCGCTCCTTAGACAATACTTCTGGGACAAATTTGACCCTTAACCCTAAATTAAAAGATGCAATTTATATTAGTTTTAGGGTATGAGGAGAAAAACTTCTAGAGAAGATTGCTGAAGAATTGCTCATTGCAAAAATTTACTGTGCGAAGGTGTTTCAAGTACTTAAGTCTTTGATTGGGTATAACATTTTTGTAATTCTATATATTATATCTTTTAACTAGCTGAAGATATGTCAATGTGAACAAGAGTTGCACTTGCTGAAAATAATTTACACCTAAATATCCTTAAACAAGTTTTATGCACCTTTGCGTATTAAATTTTGCACGAGGATTTTTCAACAATTTTTCATAAATTATATATATTATTCATGGCAAGGAATAGTGATATTATCCAATTCATATTTCTTCAAGGTCATAATACATTCAATATCTTATTTTCTTATAAAAATATATATTGAAATCTATTAAATTGATACTATATTCGATTCTATAGTTGAATTTTTTTAATATATTAAATAAACTAAATAAATTACTTAGAGTATGTATGTTTGTTTTTTTTCAAACTAACTTATTTTATTTATAAGCTAATATATAATCTAATGAAGCAACGGACATATAAAAAATAAGAAATTCATGTCTTAAGGCAATAGGTTTAGTTGCCCATATATGAGTTTTTTAAAATTTACAAAGTACATTTTAATTAGGAATTCATGTCCTCAACATTCAGAAAATATCGTTAGCAGCTAGTGCTGTAGAAAAGAAATAAATAATAATCATATTATTTATTTTAAGACATGTTATTTTTTTTTTAAAAAAAAGTCTTCAATGCGTACAAAAATATATGGTTTTGGAGGTAACAGTGGGTATTAAAAAAGATGTCATACATTTTCTCTCATCTATATTTTAATAGAGTTAAAATTGAAAAACAGCCATAAATAACCCTTAGAATGAAGTCATATTTTGGGTCAAATTTTTTTTACACACTAGACTTATAATAAGAACTATAGTAGTGATTAAGATGTCCAAATAGTTCTTTATTACCAGGAGGCTAACTTAGTAACGGATGCTTTAGTTAGGATAGTATGAAATATGTCTGTTTATATGTTGGTGTTAACTACAGCCGTGTTTAGATAGTTACTTTTTCTCCTTATTTAGGATCACTTTTAAAGGTGAAGTGGTTTATAATTTTTTGGGTGTTTGGGTGGAGACCACAAGTTAAAGTTGATGATACTAAAAGTAGCATTAATAATTAAAGGCAAATTTATGAGCTTATGGGGTGGCACTTGGGAGAGAGAGAGAGAGAATTGAAGTTACTTATGCTTATTTTGTTGAATTTTCTATAGAGTCAGTATGTCGATTGTTTTAGAAAATTTCAAATTAACTGTCATTAGCTCCAACTAATTCATGGATACTCTCCAATTTTTCTTATACATTATTTCTATTTTTATCCTTGGTTGGGCCACAAATTACAACCATACCATTATATTTCTGAAATTCAGATTTCTAGACAGAATTATCATCAAACTTTGAAAATTCATATATAATTGTCTAAATATTCAATTAAGGTGATTTCAAAGCTCAACTGTCCCTTATTAAGT
>JBAGKO010000003.1:3704492-3721767 GCA_037177275.1 Acacia concinna | reverse complement strand
TTTTTACTTCTAAGAGCTTTAGGGCCTGTTTGGGTTTAAGGTTTGAAACCTTGGTTTGGTCACAAACTAAGGTTTCAACTAAAATTGCCAAACACCTCATGGTTTTTTTAAACCATGGTTTTCAAATAGAAATTTTTTATTGCTTTTCAATTATGAAACCATGATTTACGCAAACTGAGACAAACCTCCTTTCACATACTTACTTTGGAATTCGTAAAAGCTATTATTACTCAAACACTTTCATTTTATCCAAACCTAAATTTTGACAAAAGCTATTCTAAAAAATCTATTCTGGAAACTATGGTTTGCTCCAAAAGCTATTCTGTAAAAGTCAGTCCAAACATATAAATAATGTAATTAGCTTTTTTAGGATTCTTAAAAAAAATTAACTAGGCCTTATAATTAGAATCATAGGGAGTATAAATATACAATATATGATATGATTAAGTAACTTATTTATCTTCCTTAATCTCTTAAAAAAAATTAATTGAATTTTATATTTAGAATTGAAGGGAATAATATTTAACACAACCCAAATTTTCATTTATATGCATTATACCTTTTCCTCCCAATGTTTCCTTAATTACCGACATCCTGATTATATGCAAGAAAGCTACGCATTGACACACTGTTTGCACCGTGATTAATCAGAATAAACTTTATTACTACTTTTTTTTTTCCATTTCTTTTTGCAGTTAAAAAAATCAACATCAAGGTTAACTGCTCATCATACCTTAACGTCAAATCTTCCTTTGCAGAGTGTAAAGTCTTCCGGAGGAGCAGCCCACCTTCCACCAAGCCCACCATTTTTTGTTAACTCCAGAGAATAAAAAAAGTCAATATTAAGAATAAAGTTTTGCCTAAAATATTTAAGGGAAGTTGTCTTTACACTATAAGTAGCAGGACTGGGAATTTATTTGCTTAAGTAATAAGTACTTCTAAAACTCATACGAACATGTAATTTTGTTGTAAGAAATTTGTAAAGATTGAGTCAATGTTTGGTATGTGGACTATTTTTTTTTCTAAAAAAGGAAATTAAAGATGCATCTAAAAACACGCATTTCTCATTTTTCTTTTTAGAAAACACTTTTCTATATGCCAAACATCACAGTAAAGTTGGTATCATTTTATACTATAGTTCTTGATGCAACTTATGATCCATGAAACAGGGATATAGTTGTCGGAAGCTGTGTTGGTGCTCTGTTTTCAGGAAACTCAATTGGCAAATACCAGGTCAGGTGCAACAGAGCAAAAACCATCTTATTTTCCCCATTTGCCTTCAATCTTTTTTTAAAAATAAACATAAAATGGCATGTTTTCTTGGTTATTGTTAAAGGAAGAGAGTTTTGAATAATATCATGTTTATTATGTGTAAAAATATATATGATAATTATTGAATGCAAGTACAATGAGATTCAGACTCAACCATCACCAAAACTGTAGGTTATATTACATAATAGAAAATAACTATAAATTACTTAGTTAACTTTTATTTGAACTA
The DNA here is from genome assembly GCA_037177275.1 of Acacia concinna. NCBI lineage: Eukaryota > Viridiplantae > Streptophyta > Magnoliopsida > Fabales > Fabaceae > Acacia > Acacia concinna. Next base: position 3,720,266 of record JBAGKO010000003.1, on the reverse strand, counting down.
TCTTTGCTGTCAATTTGTAAGAGGTAAGAGTACTATTTCCCTGTGCAGGGCACGGTAATATGTGCTCGTTTACAACAAAAATATATCATATCAAACACACCTGCAATATGGAAGTGTACATATTGCAAGACCTTCCTGTTGAGTTTTAAGTGGTATGGCTTCAAATCAAACACACTGGCTTCCATTCACCATCTACAAATCACACATATATACATCTCCAAAGTCATGGGTTACCCTATTCTAGATTTTCATTACCCTACTGTAATTTGTTAATTATGTCATCCACCACCATGCAATTGTTCCTGAGTTTTCTTATTCTTACTAGTGACTACCATTATAGCTTCTAGTTATTAATCAGATTGTAAAAAATATGAACTCTGGAGAAAATATCTAGTATGAGGGAGAATAATCTAGAAAGAGAGGGAGGAAAGGTAGAGAGAATTGGTTTTATCGTAACAAACTCAACATATGAAGAAAAAACAATTATTTTGGTATAAAATGAAATAAAAAATTATATAAAATCATAATTATATAAACAAAGAGCAATTTAGTGCATAAGACTCCTAGCAGGTGCAATATAGAGAAAAATAAATATATGAAGCATTTAGTCCTATTGTTTCTAAAATTTAAATATATGACCTTTAAGTTATACGACACGAACTTAATTTCACCGCTATGCCAAGACTCATCCTCCAAATGATAATTACATAAAATTTAAAACAAAACAAAAAAACCAATAAATTGAGAACCATACCTATAATTTAACTCATTCATGCAAACTCAAAGCACTTGCACTTCAATACATCAAATATTATTTCTCGGCTGCTACAATCAACATCCAAAGCAGCAAGTCAAGTCTTGGAGGATTTACCTGACCTGGAAAGAGATTGTTCTGAAGTAAACTATTTCACAGATGTCAAACAACATTGAGTGGTAGCTGAATGATTACTCATAAATTACTTAATGGTGAAGTCTCAATGTATCTTATCTAAAGCTATTTTTTAGCGGAGTTCTTAACTGCAGCAACATCAGTTCAAGAAAGTAAACAAGGGTATGTAGAAATTTAATATAGTACACACATCTACACGACTAAGTTTCGTGAGCTGCATAATTGATAATAAACAATAAGGATATACACATGGGGGAGCTAGGAATAGCATGGAAGGCCAAGGTTTCCTCCATGTGTTTCCATGCAATATCACGTGTCAAGTTGAAGCCTACGTTTCCAAGCGTATTTTCTTAAAACCTTTCTCTTCACCTTGGTTGCTGGTAGTTCCAACCCTGTTTTCCTTGGCTTCCATTGAACATCTCTTGTAAGGTTTGAACCCTGTTCGACTAGTCTTCAGCTTTCCTTGTCCAAGCCCTATGGTTAGCAGCACTTCTTCCTCATCATGTTTTTCGGCAAATGACAGGTTTTTTGCCACTCCTCTACAGTCAAAACCACATCCCTTGTTGCGGTCTAGTTTATCATCCATATGGAGCTTGTTATCCTCAATGTTGTCCATCTGATGATCCTGATTTGTCAAGTCATGTGAAGGAGAAAAGCTCTGTGGCAACACCTCCCTCGAGAAGAGAGCCTGAAAGGCCAGCCTCCCCTGATAATAACAGTGATATGAGAACGAAAAGCAACAAATGAATTTATGATATTAAGACTTCATAGGGCTAAGAAATCACATTACCTCTTCAGAGACCTCCTTCCAAGAATCAGGAAGGCTGCCAGCACTTCTAGAACGACGATTTCTGGAGTCAATAGCTAAACAGTTAGCATCAGGTTCTTGTTCTTGTTCTTCATCTTTCTCTTTCTCATCCTTCTCTAATGCATCTGTCTCTACCTCACTGCTGGACGTGGTATTGGAACCACATGAGGAACGGTCAACCTGTTTTCTGCATTTCATTTTGTTAGGGTCGAGGTGCTCAGTATCTGCTTCGTTCTTCTCATGATCAGTAGCCTTTGATGAAGTATTCATCTTAGCTTCTCCACTTTCCTCTGGCTCTGATGAAGAAATAGCTGGTGACTTAGAAGCTGATTGTTGAGGTTGCAGAGCATCTGTGTATTCTGGATCCTGACCTTGCAGAGGAGGATTCTGGAGAGCATTTTCACCACCTTCCTCTGTTTTGGCTGCTGGTATTTCACCATTATCCATTGATGGAACTGCTGCAACTGATGCCGGAGGGCAAGGAAAAGCAGAATGGAAGGGGGCACACAAAGGAAGAAATCCATGGGCTGCCCACCATGCAGTTGCAGCAGCCACAGTTGCAGCTGCTATAGCTGCCATACTTGGGGGAGAGCCAATTTGCCTAGATGGAAAGGCTCCTTGCAAGCATGCTGGAGAATCTGCAGAAGTTTCAATACTCGCATAGGGCCAAAATGTAGCAGCAAAGCTTGCTGCAGCATGTGCTGCTGGGTTTTGAAGCAAGGTGGAGACAATAAGACTTGAAAATGTTGAGGACATTTGTAGAACTGATTGGTAGTGATCTTGATTCTGGTGAATTTGCGGGAACGGAGGAGGATAAGCAGGAAATGATTGATGAATTGAAGATTGTGCTGGGTTATTTTGACTTTCACTTGCATTTGATGCAGATGCATTTGTGAAAATATTAGGTTGCCTGTTAACCCCACCCATAGGCTGAAATACAGATTCTGGGAACAACATATCCTGGGACGGATTTTGAGTACCTGTTCCAAGTTTCCCATCAAGAACATGCACAGGAACATGTCTTGGGTAGTTCTGATGTCCTTGCATCCCTTCTATTGTCAAAGCACAATTGAGATCATCTGTTTTCTTACAATAAAGCAATTTTGCATGAGAAGCATCAGAATCCTCCATCTTAGAAGCTTTACTTGTGCCATTACTCTGTGCTGTGTGTTTCCATTCAGAACGTACCTCCAACTTCTGATTGTCTTTTAATTCAGCAGTAATAAAAGACTCATCTGTTTCAACCTGACTTGTCAATTCTTTTGCTGAAGGTATGAACTCCCTTGAGGTGAATGGATTTCTCAGTGGCACTGACATTGAACTCTTGTCTGCTGATGTAACAAAGGAACAGGGTGCCTCCTGGAAAACGGTAAATACTCTAGAGCAGTTCTCGTCCTTATTTTCTTTTACATTGGTCTGACTTACATCTACAGTAGGATTCTAATAAAACAGGAATGATAAGTTATTTTGCTGAAAGGTAAAATCACCAAAAGTTGTGAAAGACAGAAAAGAATATAAACCTCTGGCTGTGGCTCCCTCTCCAAGTCCAGTGCTTGTTTACAATGTGAAGATGAAACTGACACAAGAAGTTTTCCATCCTTTCCACAGCCATGTGATGTTTGGGCAGCAGCACTAGTCTTCCGAGGATAAGGATTGCTTGGTTTTCTTTTGGGTCGTGGAGGAGGTATGTCTATGTCAATAGATTGTCCAATTGGAACACCTTTTACAAGGGCCTCTTTCTCCAACTGGAAGTGAAAATCAATAGTAACAATATTCTCAGTAAATGAAATTTCAAAAGCACTAATTTGGATCATTTGTGCAAATGCAATTCTGTGTAATTTGAACAAGTTCTTTTGAACTATATACACGCAGACTAACACTGACATTTCAATGCATTCTTTAGCTTAATGAACGTTAAACTAGGTATATAGTTTTCAATCAAAAACTGCCTTACATGAAAGTTGAAAGAAAGAAAATATTTTGAAACCTTCTCCACTCAAGTTTGGAAAAAATCACCTGATTTGTAGTCAAGGATTATCCATATGGGAGTTGGAGGGCTGAAAACTGAGTTGTTTAATGAAAAAAGCTGTACAGTAATGTTGTTGTAGACTACAGTAGGAAGTTATTGCCGTCAAGTTATTAAAGCCAGAAGCTACATGAATAGTCACTATAAAACAGTAGATGTCAAAAGAACAATCCCCAGAACTTCATCTTTCAGAACCATATGATCTAATATGGTATGCAGAAACTGCTTGCCACTGTTGAGACAGCATAGACATTACTAAGAGATTTGACAGAAATCTAACTTGTACACAAGTTTGTACATCTTACAAAGTAACATAAATATCTACTGAATCTCAACTTTTTCACAGAATCTATTATTGCAAGTTTAAGAATTTACTCAGTTCTATGATCAGGAAAAAAATTGCTCGTGCCATCATTGTTCTCTTAAATTACTTTTTATACCAAGTCGTTGGGAATTTGTGATTTCTATGTAGCTAAAGAGGTCTTCATGCAGAGAAAAATACCAATTTTGTGTGCACGAGCATGCATGTATTAAACCGTTGCTAGCCCTTCTATCTTAAACCTTTTGTGGATGAATTTTACAAATTATAGGCTTGATATGTCTCTACTATTGTATTACATCAGCTTTCCTTGATCAATACTAGCAACAAATTATTCTGTTAGATGGAAGTTTAAGGTAATTTGAATGTGCTTTACTTTCAATTCACTCCTCCTTTCTCAAGCAATGGAAAGATCCACAAGTCCTTCAGTGACTTTATTTATTTTGTCAGGAAAAAGTCCCAACTTTTTAAATCAGTATTCCCCCTGGTTTAAATGTTTATCATAAATCATAAGTACACTCATCAGAATCATAACTTATTTATTAGGCTGAGCTCACCTATAAAAATTTCTATTGGGCTGTTTGCATAGTAATCCCCTTTTACCTCGTTCATGACCAACCATAAGGGGTTGCATGAAGAGTTGAAATGGTACATCATAAGAGTATACACAGGCCTTTATACTCAACAACCTTATGGTAAAAAGGGTTTTCTAAATTTTTACATACTTATTGTAGCTTTGACAAATAGTAATCCTCTGCAATAGATGGCATGCGTACTAGCACCATAAAAAAAAACCCTTATAAGAGTTGCAATGGTACATCATAAGAGTATACACAGGCCTTTCTACTTAATAACTTTATGGTAAAAAGAGTTTTTTTAAACTTTTGCCTACTTATTGTAGAGGATTACTATCGAAAGATATAGTTTTCGATAGAGCACAATGGCGTCGTGAGATCCATGTAGCTAACCCCATCTAGTGGGTTTAAGGCTTTATTGTTGTTGCCTACTTATTGTAGCTTTGACAAATAAAAATACTCTGCAATAGATGGCATGCGTACTAGCACCATCTAACAAAAAAACAGGGGGCTGGTTTGAACAAGCAATATAGACTGCTTGGCCAAACCAGCCCCCTTGATTAAAGCGAGAAAGGTAGTTTCTAAGGTCTGAAAGCATTTTTTTCGTATATTGTACAGCTTTAACTGACAATAAACTTTTTACATTTTGCCACATATTGAAGCAATAGACCCTCATTTTTTTCAAAATTGAGGATGCCTAAATGAGGGTTAAGTCAACAGATTTTCAATCTCAGATTGATCCCCAATTCTATATAGTTAAGGCCTTAAACATAACAAACCATATGCAAAATATGTAAGGCTGGGACTGAGATCTATTGTTCTATAAACTTATTAGCTGAGGCCGCTTTTGTATTCTCAGTAGTTGACCCGCTGGTTGGGAGCTACAATTCCAGCATAAATAAGAATTTCAGTCTATTAACAAATTAGTCTTCTTAGCAAGCCGTCCAATTCGTGCAATCATAAAATTTTGTTTGTTTCATTGTTTTTTTTGGGTGTAATTGTTTGTTTCATTTACTCATCAGAGTCCTTATCATAATCAAGAAAAGAAATTGGAGCCCGGACCCTCTTCATCTAATCCAATATATACACATATATATAGATGAGTCAGTGTTGTTTTCTTTCTCATTGTATTCAATAACAATAAGATCTGAGTTAATAAGGGTGTGTGATTGACTAAAGGCTATTAATACAATTCCATATCTCTGCATTTGAGAGTTTTTTCTTCCATTAGCGTCATTTTGGTCCTGGACTGCAATCAAATCACAGTTAGTGAAATCTCCTCTAAACTCCTTAATTGGACTTGCATTCAACATAATCCTGCTGCCTAGCAAGCAAGCATCCGAGTGCCCAAACACCAACCATCTCCGAAGATTATCTTACATGATCATAAGTCAATATTCAAACCAAATGACTAAAGAACCTCAAACCCTTGGAAGATATACAAAATCACTTATACTTCAAATTCCAATAGTCATTTATTAATTTGGAAGCCATAGTTCTCACTAATCTAACTGTCACTCTCCTGATGTGTCATTTGATTTCAGAATAGGGAAATTACTTCAACTTCACTTGAAGTGTAGTCAAATTACCCAAGTAAGTCTATTTCACTAGTTTTCCTAAAACGTTAGGCAGTTGATTTTAAAATCCCACATTATATTTCCTACACGTTAACTAGTAACCATTTTAGACACTTCAAAAGTTGATAAAAATTAATCCTAAAGTTCAAAGCTTAATTTGCTTAAGGGAATATGTATCTCCATGAATAGACAAATAAGTGTCATGATTACAATGGTGGACACAATATACCTTATATGCTACCTTAAATGGTTTTTCACCATTTTCTCTTCAATAGTTGCCACGCCAACTCTTCCTTGTATATATTTATTGTGAATCATATATTTTCTTATATGACTACACATCCATCTCATGATCTCAACATCTTCATCTCCGTTGCCCCAATTTTATGCTTTTGTTGTCCATTTAAAGTCCAACATTCATAACCAAATAGCATTGTTGGTCCTATATTAATTCTATAAAATTTCCCTTTAAGCTTATTAGACACATTCCCCAATCACAAATTACTCTGTAGCCCTTTTTTCATTTGAACCACCTAGCTTGTATTCTATGAGTAACATCCACATCAATCTCAACATCCTTTTGTATAGCTAATACCAAATATCTGAACTTTGTCACTTAAAGAATGATTTGATCTCCCATTTTAACCTCCAAATCACTTCTAAATTGCCTCTTATAAAAAATGCAATACATATATTCTACCTTACTCATACGCAGGCGAAGAACCTTTGACTCTAATGCCCTTCTTCATCACTCAAGTTTAGAGTTAACCTCTTCTCTTAACTCAACTATAGTAACTATATCATCAACAAAAAGCATGCATTTAGGGATTTATTATAAGAAAGTCCTTTGTCTTACCTCCAAATGTATTACACTAGTTATTACCCCTTGTTGTTTTCAAAGCAATCAAAAAATCTCATTTAATTACTTAACCAATATAAAATCAAAGATATTAGCATCTATCAAACAGATCTTATCGTAAAAGATTTATCTTCACAAGAGAAGGACTGTTTATAATTAATATATAGTACCACCAAATGACTCTTAATGCTATCCTGATTAAATATGTAAGGTGGCAGATTTGGCTATAAATTATGCCAATGGTTTCCTGCTATCTGAATCGTTATCGCAATAATGTAGAATAGGACGGGAAAAAATGAGGAAAAATGAACACTCTCCAAAGTCCAAATACTATTGAGATATATTCATATGTAAAGATTGAAAACCCTCTGGCAGATACTAAGCCTTGTATAGGTGACTAAAACAACCCTAATCCCATTAGCATGAGTAATCCAATCTTCAGAGCCAAGAAATCATACTTCAAATAGGAAAAAGAGAATCCCAATCACTTATTAAATTTTTCTGTGATTCAAATGCCTAAACACTATTTTCCCAGACAACTCATGACTAAAATCCAACGTCCAAAATTACAAATACACCAATACATAATCAATAGTTACAAAAATGTTTTTATTCTTATGCATAATTAGCTTACACCAAAATATAAAAATGAAATAAAATGTTGCCAATAGATTATTATTCACATGTTTCAACATAAATTTGATGAAACTTAATAATGTCAAAACAAACCACTATTATAGTCACTCAACATCTATTTTTCCAGTTCTTTCTGTTCTCTTAGTCGCATTTATCAAGATCAACAGGTATAAGTATAACGTTCTCAAGTCTGGTGCTTGAAGTATCATCATCTAACAATATAGATAGCCTCTTCAATAAGTTTCGGTGATATTCACAAAAGAAGATTCGAAGTTCTACTTTAGAAGTGCCATTTTTCCACTGCAATTGAATTCCAACAGTACATATGAATTTTGTTAGAATTATTTATATCTGAATTTTGAGATTTCACTGTAGCTTCAAGTTTACCAATCCAAATACGTTTTGTTTTTAGTGCAGCCCAATGGACACTTCCATAGCAAAAGGTGAATCAAACATAAAGCCAATGAAAAATAATTCAACAGCAGATGAGAAGAAAGCCTTTGAACAGTAAAGGAACCAAAAATTGTAACATATTAGCCAAGGTGAGAAGGTATGCATTGACCTTTGAAAAGAACTTCTGTGCATGGCTCCTGATTTGCACAGCAGTCTTTGTACCTATATGCTCTGCACAGCAAGAAGTACAACACCGAAAAGGGAGGAAGGGGAGAAGAAAATTTAAATTAAGAGATAATAAAGAAAGATGTAAGTTCCTGACAGAATATTTCAAAGGAACAAATCAGTATAACATATAACTTGACAATTCTAATCAAATTTCTCCAAATGAAGAAACAAACAAAAGTATAATGCTCATTATTACCTTCTATGCGCTGCCATGCTCTTCCATAGAGCTTTAGAGCTTCAAGGAATTTATTATGCTCCTCCTCTGTCCATCGCTCTCTTTGCTTTGTGATTGTATATGGTTTTCTTGTCTGCAATTTCCAGCTATCTACTTAGACAGTATTGAAATTTTCTAACCCCATACAGCAAATTATTACAGCTTCCAAAAATACAAAAATCGCTCCATCTTAACAATTGTCAAGAACTATTTATCCCAACTAATGTATATTTCCCTTTTTTTATTTAGAGATCCAGGCACTCATGGCCCGAGGTTACAAGCAGATTGAACCCGCAAACCCAAGACCTCCCCATTTACAGGGGAGCTTACACAGCACTAGGCGGCTACAAGGTCATTGGCTAATGATTATTTCTAAATAACCTTACCTTAACGACCACCTCTTCTCCAGAGGAGTATGCGTCCATCACAGGACCTGTGCAGCTGGCGCTGCTTCAGATCTTCCCTGACGAGCAGTAGATAAAAGGAACAACTTACTTTTTTTGTAACATGGAACACAGTAAATAGTAAACCCGTGGTGATAGTAATAAGAAGCTGATAAGGCGATGCTACTGCAAAACAAACAAAGGAAGAAGAATGGGTAGTGATCCGTCTCTTTTTGGTATCAGAAGCAGTAAGCATTCCAGTTCATATGCACTCAGGAAAAAGACAAATATTACGTAAATAATCAGCAAATATTAAAATTTTAAGAATCCACCGCAATAAGAAGATGCTTGTCCGAAAGAATAAAAGAAAGTTCCTTAATCAGAATCCTCACCAAAACGGACTTGAGAGCGCCAAAACCTTAAAAAGCCGGAAAAAAGAGAGGTAAAACATAATTAGTATCCAACAACTATCTTTGTCCTCACTTCATAATACTGTCACCGTAATACTCATACGGGGACTAGCATATTAGCCCTCATGTTTGGTTGCCGAGAAAATGTAATCACAAAGCAACTCAAAATAAATCAGTAAAATTTGCATTCAACTCTACTCATCCGGAAGAAAAGAACCCTTCTCCTCAGTGAATTGAATAAATGAAATATTTCTTTTCGAAATCAAGGTTATAGAGAACAAACATGGAGAAATTGTTAAACAGAATGGTTATGTAGTTTGTTTCTCGGGAACCAAAAGGGAGGTAAAAAAGGCGAATGAAGGAGGACAAAGAGGGAGAATAAGAGAACAAGGAAAATTACCTTTAAATAAAGCCATGGTTATTAAGAGGAGTTGGGGTGGGGTGATGAGTAGTACGATCATTCATATGGATTCAACAGGACACCAGCCGGAGAACCATTTCCGGCAATGGCGAATCAGAATCTGAGGGCGACTTCAGATCGGAGGAAAATAGCAGAAGCAGAATCAGAAGAAGCAGAAAAAGAGCTGTGAGTAAAAGAGCTAAACCAAACCAGAAACCAGAAACAAAGACCAAACCAACAGGCAATGTAAGCAAGCTTCTGAGAGTGTGGAGAAATCTCAGCCACTATAATTTCTTGGGGATTTATTTTTATTTTCTGTTGTCATAAATATTAGGGGCTGTTCTTCGTTGAGGCCATCAAGGCTCCTAGTATGGTGCCAGGTGGCGGTAACTTAGTGGCTGGTGATGGCAACGCCTACCTTTGCACTTTTCCCTTATTTTTTTCCTGCACTTTCTTTTTTTAATTTAATAATTATTTTTAATTTTTTTATCTTCAAATCTCGTCCACAAACTTGGTGACCGAAGGTAAGAGTCCGTAAAAGCGTCGCCAGCTGTGAGTAAGGTGGGGCCGCTGATTTCGTGGCGAAACTGGCACCGCCTGTATCCGGTCATTATGCGTACTTAGCTTGGTAGTTAGTGGACTAAGATTTAGCCACCTAGGCAATGGGCACTTGAGAGACCGGCACGCAGCGTTATGTTTGAAGGCAATTTTTTTTCGCTCAGATGTTTGAAGATAATTGGCGTACCGCACTGTGAACCATTTGGATGATAAGTGATTTATTTTTGAAAAATTTACGATGAGATTCTAAATAAGAGACTTTATGTTAAATTGGTCTCGTAAAATCGTGTATTTATAGTTAGCTCCCAGATTTCAGAAATTTATTATTGATAGGTCCCAATTAACAACCCCGAAGTTGTTAAATGAGCTGAGGTTGTAATTTATAACCTCAGCAACATAAATTTACAACCCTGAGACCTGATTCTAAATACGCGATTTCACGGGACCTATTTGACGTAAAGTCCCTTATTTAGAACCTCATTATAAATTTCCTTTTATTTTTTTTAAAATGGCTTATTAAAAGTGATTTAGATAATTTTTTTTAAAAAAGTGGCTTATATGTAAATTTAAAGTAGAATAATTGAGTTATATTTAAATTGAGTAAAAAAAGTGAATTATTAAAAACAAAAAAAGTAACTTTTTCTCATAAATTACTCCCCACAACTTATATTTTTAAGTCACTAATTTAAATAAGCCACTTATTTTTATAAAATGTTGTCAAACATGATTTATAACAAATGAGTTTCTTTTTCTCAGCCACTTTAAACATCAAAACGCTACTATTGTCAAACGAACCTTAATTTTAATTGTGTATTCCGGTTTTGCCACATAAATTTATATTTTAATTTTAAATATTATTTTTAGAATAAGAAATATCTCTCAATACTCCAACATGACTCGATATTACTGAATATCATATAGATAAATAAATAATAATAATTGATTTGAAAGTTTTAGACTTGGTTGGAGCCATTTGGCATTAAAAAAAAAATACTAATGTTTTTAGTGATTGTACTGAAATTTATCAACCACGAGTGTTGTTAAAACCACTTGCTTAGCAAATGGATCAGGTAGTCTCGACTTTGCATGTTTAATTACTTAACTTTTGTATTCTGAAAATTAATTATTTATATTAATTAAACTATTTTTATTAAAAACAAAACTTGATATAATATCTAAAAATATCTAATAATCCTCATTTTTTTGTGCAGACAGTACAGTTGGCTGGGTACATGTTTTTTTTTTTGGTTTTGCTGTAGAGTAGAACTAATAAAACGGGGTTGGGTTCACCTGCCAAAATTGGCAGGCTAGTGAAATCCAGCCTATTAACTAAATAGATTAAATGAGTTAGCATATTTAATCTATAGGTTGTGGTGAGCCGGGCTGCAACCTGCGGGCTGACCTGAATTTCTAATAGTAATATAGATATTGTATTTGGATGAGTTTTTGCATTTTTAAGGAGTACAATTAAGGGGTTTGTTTTAGTATACTTGCACTATTTTCAGGTCGGGTCGGGTCGTCCTTCATGTCATTTTTAGGCCCAATTCTTGAGAACCACTCTTTTAGAGTACTTGCTTCCAAGTTTCAATGTCACCCATTGAGGTCACTTCATTGTACGATGCATTTGATGAGGCGTGAATAATCCAATTCGTACGTTAGAGATAAGAGTGTACTCAAACTCTTTGGAAGCCATTGGCAACATACTGCTTGATTACCTTGATAGATACTAGCTTTTTAAATGGTCAAATAAATTAGAGAAATCACGTTAAAAACTATAATATAAAACTACATCAAGCTTAGTTATAAAATATTATTGACTTTTTTTTAAAAATATTAATAAAAAGTAAATAAACTACTTAATCATATTATAGTGTAGTTATATAATAATAGTATATTAATTTATAAGTTAAATAAAATAATTTAAAGAAAAGTGATAAATTTAAGGGAGAATTTCAATAGAAGACCGCAGTTGGGAATTAATATCAGCGCAGTCTATAAACAAATGAATAGGCCATCATATGAACATAGATTTTTTTTTTCATATGACACGTTCACTTATTTATGGGATGCGCTGATATTAATTTCCAACTATAGTTCTTTATTGAAATTCTCCCTAAATTTAAATGTTTTAAAAATAATGTAATTAATTTTCTCATAACCCTAAAAAAATTAAGTAAGACTTATATTTAAGATCAAAAGTAGTATATTTCATGATCATGCATTTAGAAAGGCCAATAAATGTGTTGATTGACGCATGTAATGCCTATTATACGATTTATACAATGGTCAAATAGAGCATGTTAGGATCTTAATTAACCATTTCTTTTTCTACGTTCTTCATTTCTTGTAATTAAAATAAATGTGATTTGTATGTAGTAAATTTTGTAATTTATATGGATATAGATGTATGGCATAGATGTGATCACGTTTGGTGTCCTCATGGGGCTTCATTATGCATGGGATAAGTGGAGGCCCCCAATGCCAAATTCTGTAAAGATTAATGTAGATGATTCAAGACGTAATTCTAGATTGTGTACTTGTGGGGCTATTTTGCGAGATGATACGAGTAGAGTTTTGATGTGTTTTATGTATAAAGTTAGTCTAGGCTCTGTTATTACAACTGAAGCTTGGGGTGTGTTGTAGGATTTAAAATTAGCTGCTCACCAATGACTTAAAAAATCTTATTGTTAAATGTGAATGTAGTGAGTTAGTTTACCTTCTCCAACATCCAATCTCCTCTTCTCATCCAGATCTTGAGATTCTAACAGAGATTGAAGTAATTATGCAGAGAGACTGGAGTGTGGAGTTGTTGCAATGTCGAAGAGAGGTGAACAGTAGCAAATGCTCTTACGACGGAGGCATGTGAGATGGCTATGGATTTGCTTGTATTGATGGAACTGCTAGTGAGAATTCTTAGTTTGGCTTTGAAGGATTATGAGAATGTATTTGATGTAGATAGCTCAAATACTTATTATTTGAGCGTTTATTTCCCTTTCACTATAAAGAAATAGAGAGAAGGGGAAAAAAAGGAAAATGACAATAAGATCCTAAAGACCAAACATATTCATTAAGAAGTCTTACCAATTTAATCCCTTACCAAGAGGTCCCAAAGGATTAATTAACAATTTAGTAGGCTTAATTGATAACTTAGTAGGTTCAATTTACAACTTTGATAGCGAGTTTCGATAACTCAGTAAGAACATTTTAACAAAGTGTACCTGGGCGTTGTAACAACTTAATAGGCTCAATTGACAACTTAGTAAGTCCAATTGACAACTTTGACAATGTGTTTTAATAATTCAATAAAAAAATTCTTAACAATTGTATAGCCATGCGGTCATAAGTGCACTTAGGCGTCCTTACAGAGTTGTTAAAACTCGATGTCAAGGTTATCAACTGGACCTACTAAATTGTCAATTGGGCCTACTAAATTGTCAACTGGGTTGATTAAGTTGTTAATTAATCCCTTGGGACCTTGGAACCTCTTGGTAAGGGATTAAATTAGTGAAACTTTTTAGTGAATATGTTTGATTCTTGGGACCTTATTACCATTTTCCCAAAAAAAAAATCCTAGTACATGGAGTTTTTTCTATAAAATTTCCTTTTATGTGGTATCAACTTAATTTCTTATTATTATTGATAGGAATTCAAAGAATCACATAACAGGGCTGATTATTCTCCCCCTTTTATGTTAAAATTTAATCTCTCTTTTCCATTCTTTCTAGATTGATAATAATAAAAAGGGAAAATCTCAACAACAAAAAAGACCATGAAAATATATAAAAGACAGTTCAGAGTTACAAAATCAGTAAATTCTAGTTCAGTCCTTGGGTAGAAATATGGAATTTTTGAATTTTAAAATTTTGTGAAATTATGTAACTGCCCTTGGATTTTCACAACAAAAGTATCTAAATTCACAACTATAGGGACATTTAGGTAATATGTATTTAGGCTGTGAGTTGTTGTGAATTAAAATACTCTTATTGTGTGATTAAACCATATTTTAACATTTTCCATAATTAATTTGGGAAATTTGATGAATTTCTTATGTCATTATTGCATGATTAAGTATGAATTTGAGAAAAGAAAATACAATTGAATTAAGTCCAATTAGAGATTAAATTTTCATTATTTGTTAATTATTTATGCAAATAATTTTATTGGACTTTTAATTCTACCCATTGGATAATTTTGCATGGTAGGCACATGAAGAAAAAGAAAAAGAAATTGCAGTTCAGTCCCTTCAAGAAAACTTCTGAAATTTGCAAATGAGTCCCTGGTTAAAACTTGTGCTTTGACTAGGGATATTAGGTCTGAATAATTGATTGGAGGGCTGGGAGCTGAGGGTATTCCAAAAAGAGAGAATCATGAGCTGAGAGTAGTACTGCAACTATAGAGCTTTGGGTTTTCAGGTGTGTGTGCATGCACACACCATAAGGGAGAGAGTGCAAAGGTATGTGTCTGTCGTAAGCTGCATCGTAAGGAGGAGGTTGAAAGCTATAGGCTTCGGTGGGGGAGTGATTGCTGCAAGGTTGGAGCTGAGAGAGACTACACCACCATCTCTACCTTTCCTCTTCATGAAGCCACCTTCATTCATCATCACCATCGTCATCCTTACGGTGCCGGCGTCAACACTGAGATCATCATCATCTTCGCCATTAGCCACTAAGTTTTGCCGTGACCACACCACTGTCAACCTCCATTCACCATCGTGCATCACTTACAACTTCCCTTTTCCATTTCCCACCTTACTCTAGTCACCACCATAAAACCAACTTCAACCCCACCATCAGTTTCACAATCTTCACCTTCACTACCACTCTCGACTTCCTCTATTCCTTATCATGCTACTATTGTTACCCTAATCTCTCTAAGCACCACCATCATTCTTGAACCACTACTGTCAGCACCATCTTCTTTGCCTTTAACCATCACCCATCGTCACCTATTATTTCATTTCCTCCAGTTACTCAGTTCTTCACCTCCACCATTATCTTCATTCCCATATATTCCTTCACTAAACCAGATATTTCCTTTAGTTAATTTCTCATTTGCCCCATTCCATATCATTCCATGTTCATTCGGCCTCTCACAGAAGCTTTCTCCATTTAATTGGTTATTTACTCTATTCCATGGAACTTTGGTGTTTGCCCGTGACTAGCATGATGAGTGGCTGATTTTAATTGGGTCTTGGTGGTGAAAAATGGTGGCATGAGCTTCAATGGCTACAAAGAGGAGTACATTAATTTTCCATTTACTCAATTCATGTATTATACTTTGTTGGCTGAATTAATTCTAGATTGGTACATGATTGTGAGACTTATATGAGTGTTAATTTGTCTATGTTGGATTGAATTAATCTTGTGTTGAATTTTGTATTAATGTACTTGGATTTTATGTTGAACCTATTTCCTTTGGATTGATGGTATTATGCATTATATGTTATTACTAGTGTGTGTGATGGATTTAATTCAATTTGAGTGTCACGATTGTGCTCTC
>JBAGKO010000003.1:3673628-3686893 GCA_037177275.1 Acacia concinna | reverse complement strand
CACACGAAGAGGCAAAACTCATAGTTAGGAGACAGAGATGTATCGTTTTGTTTTTTTAACTGTCTACTTCTTCATTCGTTGTCGTTGGCATTCTTAGCTTAAACCACATGTAAAACGACACACACTTGGCGACTGATATTATGATATACAACAACGTTACTTATTAAGGCGACTTCCTAAACATCTCTACTGAAAATGACTTCCATCTATCTGTCTTACAGAATTACTCCTACTTTCTTTCTTTTAAGCCCATAGCGAGTGGTGGCAGGTTCTACCTTAGCTTGTTTACCAATTTTATTACTGCCTCAAGCTCTAGCTCTAGGACAGGTCGAGTATTTGATCACACCTTGTGCGTTATATTGTACGTAGAGCCTCTTAAACATAAACCTCTTCAACTGGGCTTTCCTCCGTTTGAGTCACTCTCACTCTCACTTGGCCTTGGACCACTTGATGACACGACACGACACGACACGCATGCATTAGATGCCACATATGCTGCCATGTTGACAGCATCAAGGATACCGCATCCAACGCACACTGATGAGATGCCACATAGGATCACTTCACTTGGACTGTTAGCTAACCTTACTATATATGTATTGATCCTTTTTAGCCATGCTTATAATGGAGTAAAACTAACTTTCTAAGTTAGTGAAAATTTGTCGCCTTTAATTAAAGTGATCCTTTTTGTAATGGATTTAATTAGGATCCCATTTAATTTCATCCCTATCAGAATAATTGAACTCCAGGGTCTAGCTGATCGAAGTCATTGTCAAATTTGAGAGACCACCTCAACTTGGCATATTTCCTCTCTTGCAACTTTACTTCGTTAAGCAATATTGCCCCTTGCACCATTAATTATTTAGACACTTCATCTTATTCTCACCTGTAATCAGTTTGATAATCTCGCTCACCAGAACAATTAACCTCTGATGCCTTCCAAGGATCGGTTGATGTTTTTTAATTTATTATATATGCATTTAAGATTGCATGTATCAAAAGAAATGGTTTAAAATATATATATACTCATTCTGAGCCTCATTGTAAGAATCCATGGAATTTTTTTAGAGAATTTTAAGAAAATTTTAAAAAAATTAATTACATTACTTAATCATATGTATTTTATTACATTATATATTAGTTCATAAGTCAAACAATATAATTTTAAAAAAAATGATAAATTTTAATATCTTAAATTAATATAATTAACATTTTTAGAATTTTCTTAATATTTTTTGAAAAAGTTAACAAGCCTAAGATTAAAGAGAGTATATATATATATCCCGCCGGCTGACTTGAGGTGAGGTATGGAATACACTATTGGTTAATAAGGCCACTATAGTGGTCAAAGTTCAGAGTGGAAATTTGAAGACCCCGCATGGAAAATGGAATATAAAACTTCAAATCAAAGGGGATTATTTATGATTACGCAGCTATAACTTATAGCATCTAAGGTTTGCAGTTATGACTGGACTTAGTCTTCCAGACCTGGCCAGCATGCCATTGATCGATTACCAGCTGTAATTATAATTAGTTCAGCATAAGTAGTTTCAATAATTCAAATAATAACGAAAGGAAACCCACCAGAATCGACTTACAGTACTTATTCTAGATATGAATTAATGTAGGTTTGAAACTCAGCTTTATTTTAATTTCATGGAGAATTACGTACTTTCATTTTGTATTTTTGTGGACTATGCCATTCTAAGCAAAACCATCCAAGAAATATCTGATTGGATGAATAGTAAAACTGCTACTTTGCGCTCAACAATTGATCAATGTGAATTAAAATAGGGTTTTATACAAAAAAATTATGCTTCCTCTTATCTTCCGTCTTCTAATTAATATACTTACATCAAGTTCTCCAATCATGGATAATATGTGTCCTATTTTTTAAAATTTATTTTTATATTTGATTGATAATAATTCAAAAATAACATAAATGGTCACATCTGATTGAAGAACTTAACGAAAATGGATATAAGAAACTTGATGTAAATAATTTTTTTAATATTTTTAATTCAAATTATCTATCACATTTATTTCAACTGAAGACCTGCACTTGTGAGCTTAGATTAGATTTAATTTGTTCGACGAACATAAATAAATCGAAGCCATATGAAACATGTGCAGTTTGAAATTCAAACATGCTCAAGATGTAATGTTGAGACTTGAGATGTGAAACAAGCAACTATATTAGGTTACATTATAATACTCCCGATCCTAATTATAAGAGCCTTTTAGAGAACTTTAAGAAAATTATAAAAAATTTAATTACATTACCTAATCATATTATATATTGTGTTTTATTATATTATATATTAGTTTATAAGTCAAACAATATAATTTAAAGAAAAACGATAAATTTTAATATCTTAAACTAATGTAATTAGCTTTCATAAAATTTTATTAAAATTGTCTAAAAGACTTTTATAATTATAATCAAGATTATTATGACCGTTGTTATTAAATGACACAAACACCGAAGCTTATTGATGAACTCATGAACGCGCATATCTCACAGAAACGCTCCGCACGTACGTTCTATCAAATTAAATTTATTCTAACTAGTGGTTGGGCATTGGGCAATCCATTATTCCTAAGAATTTTTGCCGGTTTACGGTTTAGTTAGCTGATTAATTTCGATGTTAATTAATTCCCGCAAACATTTACGATTTATAAGGGAATTAATGTAATCAAGTACTCGTGAAATCTCAATCGGTAAAGAAATCCATTATAATGAGATATATAGATATATATTTACTTCATCGTGTGTGTTATACTGTACGTTCTATTTGACTTGCCATCTGCATGGAATTGAAGTATGGAAAACAAAGGCAGACGGTTTAGAAGTACTTTTCCTGATATTGTACTTCCAGGTCATTTGAATTAAACCTTAAGATTAAATTGATCATGACACCTTTCCAGTTCCTTGCCCTTCAAAATAAAACAAAAATTTTATTTGATTAACTTTGCACATATGATATAAGTGCAATATCGCACGGATTAGCAAATCTATTAATTAAGAAACATTTATAAAACGAAATCATTTAGAAATCTTTTTCCCAATATTCAAATATCACATGCATGGTGTTTTTTTTTTTTTTTGAAAAAATTTCATTCTTACAACACATAATTACACTCGATTTATAATTAGGTCCTTATAATTTAAATGCTTTTAATCAGATCCCTAAAGAAGTAAAGATTTAACCGTTAAAAAAATAAAAAGTCGGTCTCTAGACATTAACTAACACAATTTATTTTCTCAACATATTGGGACAAAAGCGTTACATGTTGTTGTTGTTGTTGATGTAGCTAGAGAACAGCAACAGCACTAGGCAATTATGGAAAAGGGAATTATAGGTGGCATGGCCAAAGTCAGTTCAACAATTCTTCTCTCTGTGGACCTGAAGGCCATGGTAAACTAAACTTGATATCATATCGTCAATACACTCAAATAGAACACGACGCTTTAATTTTTCTCAGAGTGGCGCTTATTATATATGTTCCATGCATTAATGACGTGGGTTGAACTTCGTAATTAAACACATTATTCCTCTGACCATATTAATTAAGGACGCTTTTAAATTAAAGCTCATCAATGTTAGCATTAGTTTCATCTTTCCCTCCACTGGTTCGAGTTAATTAGACAACATATGATCCTATGTTACTAAAAGCCAAAAGAAAAAAAAGTTCAACTAATGGCGAACTGATCGATTGCGTTGATAATTGATACATATAGTGCTCTCTCCAATAATAATCAGTGATATCACCAAGAGTTATTGAGAATAATTATAAATCTACCTCTCATATAGTAAAAAATAGATGAAAGTGATGCGCACACCATAATTATGAATATAGTTTTAGAAATTAACATGGTCACAATTAAAGATGGAATAAAAATGGCAATTATGCAACAACCATCGCATTGCTCAGGAACCACAAGATCACTATGACAATAAGTGTGTCCTAATGTTTAAAGAATTGGGTGTATAATGTGACTTATTGATGAAAGATGTTGGAATATATTGAAATAATTGACGAGTCTTGGATCAAGGAGAGACGTCCCTTTAGTAAAAACTATACGGTAACCAAACAAATGGATTTGATATAACGTGGTACCATGGTCTTAATTACAATAGTTGAGAGGGTTGAAAAGGAACAGAATAAATAAAAAGCAAGGAAATCTGATAAGGAAGTTACAAGGATCAATAATGACATAACAAGAAGATAAATATATTATAGTATTATATTATTATACCGTAGCTACAAGTATACATGTGCTATATATATATATATATGGGGGCAATATATATCGTGTAAAGCCAACAAAAGTGACTTCCCATCTCACAACCCTAGTTAACCAACCCCCTATCGTCTCCTCCACTTTCTTATATATATCTTCTTCTCGACTTCTCTCCCTGGTGTGCTTGACCTTCAAGAATTGTTGCAGCGAATTGGAGGCCTCCACATACAATAACCAGCACTTTCTGCCATGGAAGATTCTAATTTTGTGGCAGCCGCTTCATCATCAGCAGGCGATCAGGACTCCAAGACTTGTCCTCGCGGTCACTGGAGGCCCGCCGAGGATGAAAAACT
Source organism: Acacia concinna (assembly GCA_037177275.1). Lineage (NCBI taxonomy): Eukaryota > Viridiplantae > Streptophyta > Magnoliopsida > Fabales > Fabaceae > Acacia > Acacia concinna. The sequence continues at coordinate 3,682,294 of JBAGKO010000003.1, read as the reverse complement.
CCGGCAACTTGTCGAACAGTATGGTGCGCAGAACTGGAATTCAATTGCTGAGAAGCTCCAGGGAAGATCAGGTAATTAATTAATTGAGTTGGATTGAATTTCTTTAATTTCTCCCTCGAAATGAAAAAACAAAAGCATATTTTTCTTTCAAGGGCTTTGATTGAATTATTATTGCACTGGCTAACTTGAGCATGATATTATTGAGAATATATGATGGGTAGTCTATATATGTGAAAGTCATGCCTATAATTAAGCACACACATATATATAGTTACATGATCGTATTGATTAATCTTGTTTTGGGATATTCCCGATTACAGGGAAGAGTTGCAGATTAAGGTGGTTTAATCAGCTTGATCCCAGGATTAACAGGAGGCCATTTACAGAAGAAGAGGAAGAAAGGTTACTGGCAGCTCATCGCATTCATGGGAACAAGTGGGCTCTGATAGCGAGGCTTTTTCCTGGCCGAACTGATAACGCCGTGAAGAATCACTGGCATGTTATTATGGCGCGAAAGCAAAGAGAGCAATCCAAGCAGTTAAATGGCAAGCGAGTCTTCCAAGATGTTTACAACGATTCTTCCAGTAACATTTCCTCTTCTAATAAAAGATCGAAACATCAGGATATCTTCAATTCCCAGACGTTCTTTGACTTCAGGAACATCGATCATAAAAGTAGGATCATTGCAGAATATTCTCCCTCCATCTCTTTGGCTTCTTGGAATTTCGCATCCATGGCGAAACAAGGAAGAGATAGTAGTACCACTAATTACTTCAACCCCTGCTTTAACATTTACTTCTCAGAATGTTCGAAAAATTCGGATAGATATCTTTACAGAATTTATCCAAATTCTGCATCATCCTACGGCAGCATTCTACCAAACTACAGGAAGCTTAATGTTCCAGCTGGTCCTTACGGATCATCAGTCTTAGGTTGTGATGGTGGTGATGACGATGAGAGGAATAGGACAAAAAAGAAGGACTTGACGAATCTATGCGACATCTCAACCACATTTGCAAAGAAGAAGGCTTCCACGGAACAAGAGCAAGCAGACAATCACAGAAAAGTTCCCTTCATTGATTTTCTGGGCGTGGGAGTGTCATCGTCATGACAAGGAGAGAAGTATTTATATATTTAGCCTCATATTTTGCGAGCGTATGACCAGTTTAGCTCACTAGCTAGCTTTCGTATCTCCAACATGAAGCAATTAGCACCAAGAGTCTCTTATTAATATACATACATATACATAGGTGAATTATGCGCATGGGATGGATTGTGTGTAATTGGTTTTTCAATTAAGTATGGCAGGTTGCTCATTATAGTTTCCTTTCGGTTTTGTAGTTAGAGTGAACGAGAATCGAGCTTTTTTGTCCTTGTGAAATATGCAAGATATATATTGATCTTTTATACGTTCCATTTTAGGGAATACAAACTTGAGTATAGATCAAGGATATAGAACTTTGACTCTGAGTCGCATATATTCACTTGTGCGTGATTCAGAACTCTTGTGTAGAGGAACAAGGAAGGTAGTGAAGGTTTGCAGATTTTGATTGAGTGCTTTGATTTATCTATTGTGCAAATTAATTAAGGATCTTAATTACCAGGTGCATCAATATAATCTATTCTGCCACATTATTTATCTACGCACGCATCACTTCATGAGACTTTATGACACGTTTGCCGACAGTCTCTCTAACAAATTAAAATTATACTGTATAGGCAAATTCATAAAAAATATTGAAGAATAAAAATATTTCCATGTCATGTTCTAACATCAAAATGTTGATACTTGTTACAGTAAGCGTAAAATCTTCAACTTCTCTTCATGAGCATATTATATTACACTTGGATATTGTTGGATGGAGAAAAGAGCGATGGAGCAAGAGAAAATACTAGAAAGACAAACTTTTTTTTTTTTTAAAAAAAAAAGAGTTAGGGAGTTTTCCCTTATAGTTTTCTTTCCTCCCTGACTAATTTTTCTTTCCATCAAAAGCTAAGGTAATTGAATGGAAGGCTGTCAAAGTGTAGGCAGTGAATTACTAAAACTAGGTAGAATAATTAGTGAATAGCGTGCACGTGCATTATTCTTTTCAAAATGCAATATTCATCAAGCTTCTTGATGGTATAGTATTTCGATAAATTAAATTTGAATTGGTTGTTTTCCCTTTTATGTGAATGCGCATGCGTGAAGTGCAAAAATTAACGAACAGATACGAGATAAATTATTATATTATTTCTTTTTTTGCCAAGGATAAACTATTATATTAACATATATTAAATGGTGTAAAACAGGATTTGGGGATTGGCACCCCACCACCATTATATTTTGTTCGGAGCATAACAAAAAGTACGTACATTCTACGTTCTAATGTAAATTGACGTGCTGCCTCGTTGGATCAAACATAATTAGTAAATAAATTATATTATATATATAGTGTATCATTATACTCTCTGGTCTTATAAACCATTGACTTTTTGTTTTTTAAAATCCTAAAAAAATCTTAAGAATGCTAATTACATTACTTTAAGATATTAAAATTTGTTATTTTTCTTTAAATTATATTATTTGACTTATAAATTAATATATAATATAGTAAAACACAATATATGATATCATTAAGTAATATAATTAATTTTCTTAGAATTCTCAAAAAAGTTTACGGACCCTTATAATTGGAACCTGATGGAGTATTATATATTGGTTTATGAGTTAGATAAAATAATTTAAAAAAATAATAAATTTAAATATTTTAAAGTAATGTAATTAGTTTTATTATAATCATTTAAAAAAGTCAATTGACTCTTTTATTTAGGGCCCAAATAATACATAACAATTCGATCGGATGCTTTTAATTATATAGTTTAGCAAAATGTCGGAGTAATGTGTGAGGACGATGGAATATAAACAACCATTTTGATTTGCGAGATCACTTTCTCTGGAAAATGTAAATTAAAGGGACAAATTCATAGATTTTGAAATTTAAATTACTTTTCAAATATAATATCTGATGAAAGAATTAAATGGCGGTACACTACTGATGAAGTGATTTGTATGCTCGTATTCAATAAGAAGCCCCTCTAATTATTGTCCATTATGTAACTCATTAGAATCGTTTTTTGTCTCAATTTAATCCATTTTAAACCTATATATATATCAATCATTATTAATGTAGAATTTTTATTTTCTAGGCCTGTGATGTAATTAAAACTATCTAGAAAAAAAATTGACAAGCCCACGAATGACGATAAGAGAACTACAAAGGTAATTAAAATGTACGGAGGAGAGATGTAAAATAAAACAACTAGCTAAAAAGGTAATTAAAATGTACGGAGGAGAGATGGTGATAAGAGAACTTTGTTGGTTTATTTTCTCGCACATCAAATTAACCACAAATGATGGCATTCCTTGTCACATAGACACGATTACACTGATGTTAGATGCCAAATAGTGGATAGTAAAACTCATGAGTGACATTTGAGTTATAATATTAATGAAAGTTATTTTAAAAAAAGATGAAGAGAAAGAGGGATATAATATTATATAGACACACACAAATTAAACGAGGTGACCCACCTGGGGGAGTGTTTAACCTGCCATTAATTTAGCAAGGGTTCACTTTTCTTGCCCCCATTCATGCCCAAAGGTATAGTTATTAGGGGTGTTCATGATGTCTAAATGCCTGCAATGCCCGCCCATACCCAGCCAAAATGCGCCCAGCCTAGCCCATAAACTATTTAGGCATGTTTGGGCTGGGCCAAACACCGAGCAAGGCCGGGCACCGGACATGGTATGCTGCCTTGCCCATTTAGCCCTGCCCAAAGTGTATATATAACTTTAGTTAAATATATCTAATATATGCACATATATTCATTATTTGACAAAACTCAACAGTGTTTATTTATCATTCAATTAGAATATAATGAATAAAAATAATTTCTATTTACTAGCAAATATACATATTGTCCTTAAATATATTTAATTTAAAAATTGGTCAATTGGGTTATTGAGAAATTAATTATTACTAAATAATAAGAAAATAATCTCTACTTAATTAATTTATTTTATTTTCCTATTAATTGAATCTAAACCATAAAATTTAAAAAAACTAATGTATAGAATATGCTTTTAAAATATTAAACTCTACCTATTTTCTTTTTTTATACTTCATTATTTTTCAATCTTATGGTGATTTTCGGGCATGGACACCACCACACCCAATCCTGCTCAGCCCAACCCGAAATTACTCAGGCTTTCATTGAGCAGGACTGGGCAGCGAGCTGTAAAATGACGTCCATTCATCTTTTGGGCTGGGCATCAGGCAAGGGTCATGCCCTGTCCAGCCCCACCTATGTACACCCCTAGTCTTATGTATAATCAATAAAAAAATGAAGATAAAGTTGTAATCTGAATATGAAGTATTCATTTTTTTATACTATCAATTTATAATCCTATTGCTAAGTACTTGAGCAATTGACTATTTGATTTTCGGGGATTATGACTACTCTTTTCACAGCACAATTGTCTCCTCAGGTAGACAACTTAAGACCCAAAAAGGACATAGCAGAGTCAGTGTTGGTGAATCTGAGAATTAGTAGTAGGAAGGTACAGAAGGGAAGAAAGTTGAAGTTACCCCAGTGTAGCAAATGCCAACCACCTCAAGAACCCCAGGAATCAGAGGAAGCCTATCAATTGCCTGCAATTACATATATACAATTCATACTTTTATTACTCACTAATTAATCACACTTAATTAAGTGATACAATTAAGTTGATGGATTAATTAATCAGAACGTACTGAGATGACACCAGCTGAGCCCCACAATGCAACTACACCAGCCACAGCAACTGTACTCACTGCATATTTATCTTCAACCTTCTCCCACTACAAATATACGGTCATTCATGATCAACTCAGATATATATATATGTATACACACATGCTCTTATTACGTCACTTCAAATTTCAGACTCTCACAGTTTCTTGAACAGTCTTGAGAATTTCCGGCGGCTCAGTGGTAACCACGTCGGTGGAAGCCTCTCCGGTCGCCATGGCCATCACATTCCGAGCAACTTTGCGACCTGAAATCGTCATCATATGTCAATCATCAGTCATCACCAACACAACGCGCGCGCGCGAGCGCGAATGTCAGATAAAAATGTTTAATTTACATGACCAGTTACATACAGTAAGCAGTGGCCTTCCATGGACGGTGGTGGTTCTGATGAGAGGTGGTGGGAGGAGGAGGAAGTGAGGGGAGGCTGACGCACTGTGGAGAAGAAGGAGCTGATGAAGAGTGTCTGGGAGCTTTGCGATCAACAATGGTAGAAGAAGAAGATGATAAAGATGAGGTTGAAGCCATTATGATTTGACAGTGTGCTTGCTTCTTGTTCTAGGACTTCAATTTCTGATATGAGGGACGAGACGGCTATTTATTGCAGCGTTTTGAGTTTGGATTTGTTTTATTATATTCACGATAATATACATCATGTGTTTCTTAATTTTTCAGGGATTACTATTATTGTTGTCGTCGTCGTCATTATTAGGTGGAAGAAGATATATAGATGATAATTTAAAACCACTCGTTTCTTCCATATGGATATTGTACTGAGCTGACAAAGCTCCGCGATAGGGCACATACGGTATCTCCTTTGGATAAAATGTGCCACGTCGGACGCTTTCAACACCATATAACTTAGATGTTCATCTTTTTAATCAATATAAATTAACAATATACATACCCAAGAATTTGGCTATAAGAGAACATATACTAAAAATCTGAAGTTACAATCTTATCAAATTAAATGATTAAGTCACATCTCATTTATAGAGAAGTTTTCATCACGAAGTTAAAAGCCTATTGGTTATACTACCAAAACGAAATTTTAAAAATTAGCAACAGAATTTGGTTGCTAGACTAATTAGTGATATAGAAAATTTTGTTATTAATTTTTTATTTTTTGGTATATGGATTCAGATTTTGGTTTTTTTTTTTATACATTTTAAATTTAGGTGAGTTGATTCTAAAAGGTTTCTCAAAGACAAAAATACTTTTAAACGTATAAAATATTTAAAGAGATATTTATACATCACCCACCAATAAAATTTTAAAATATTGATATAATCATGAATACTATATTTGCATATGTCAAGTGATTTATTTAGCCAACCACGCTGGTAATAATACTATATGTGCATATAAGTTTTGTGACACTTGTCTTGGTCTTGTTGGTAGCCAGTGTAACTTGTAAGGTAGGGGTGACCTTAATGAGGACATAAACTACCGTTTTATAAATGAACAGCATGTCTTGTATTTTTACATATATTTTTTAAAAAAAATATTGGAAAATTTCCACATGATCTTTTAAACAATATTGATGATCAAAAGTGCAACTGGGACATTATTATATGTATTTTGACAAAATTTGTTTGTTTTTTTTTATGAATATCCTTCCATATGGTCCTTGACACAAGCTGTAATGATTCTGATAGCTGAGCGCGCATATAAATATATATATATATATATTATTTATGAGGTTTCCTTTCATATGTATCACATTCATGGCAATCCATATCATACATTTGCCTTGTATACAACTTTTTGATTTAGCTCTACATAATTGTTCTATGAGAGAGAGATTGGAGAACATTCAACCTATTGAAGTATTATGTTGATAAACTTTGTTACTGTTCTTAAGTAAATGTATTCTCTTTTTACTATTTTCCATTTGAAAGAACTTTTCTTTCCCATATATCATGTTTATTATTTATTTTAATGTATATCTTTAGTAGACAACCGTATATTATCTATGAGCAAATGTGGAGGACGATTTTAACAAAACCCTTGAATTAACATTTTTTTTTTTGGCATCAAAGGATATCGTTCATTATCATTAACTATCCGAAATCAATACACATGCAACCTGTAAACAAACCATCACAAAGCAACATAAAACTGAAAAAGAAGTTTCAACAACTAAAATGAAAACAGTATAAACTGTATTTCCTAACCAACAAAACAAGTCATCAATTAGGAATATAGTCAAAGGAGAAGGGGGTTGCAACACCCAATCTTTCGAGCACTTCTCCAACATTGCAGACCAGACACGCCACTTAGCATCCTGACTACTTTGTCTTGGAATCCACCCAAAGAGAGTTACTCTTGTAGCTTTACCAAGATTACCTATTTCCTCCACAATGCTCAAACCATCCCATTGAGGGCACGAATTTTTATTCCTTAAAGTTTGAACAAATGGAAGACAACCAAACTCATTCTTTACATATTGAAATCCATTAACCGCAGCACACCACTTAAGGCTACAAAATATAACCACATCTTCAGTCATAAAGAGGGATTCCAATTCCACCAATTTACCTCTATAATAGATTTTAAAAACATCCCATCTTCTTCCAACAATTCCAGCTCCAGTATTGTCATCCTTACTATTGAAAGCACGATCATCTAAAAATCTTATCTCACACCATTCAACATCAAAATTCTCACACCAGGGAGGAACCCATCTCAAATCATTCTTAATTTTTCCACTAGCATACATGTACCAAAATTCATCATCATAGTACAAACCAAGACCACAGCTAGGTAAACATTATTACAGAATTCAAACAAGCTTGACCTTCTCTTCTCTACTATATTCATACCATACCGAATCATATCCATGTAAGCAAGAAATTGGGAAACATTGGAAGGGCCCAATGTATATTTTTTCTCCCACATATGCTTACACACTCTTTTCCTTTCCTTTCCAAGCATGCAAAGCCATGGGTACAACCATTGTTTCTCCATGCATAAAACAATATATCATGGACAGCTAGCTATCTCATTTCATGCATGAAGGACACAGTTGCAGCTGCAACAAAGCTATTGCCTTTTCTCTCTTCCATGCATAAGAGAGAGAGAGAGAGAGCCATGGACATATGGAAGGCATGCATGTTTCTTTCATTCTGCCATTGCATTGTTGCCGCTAAAGAAAGAGCCTCAGTCATGTCCTCATTCTTCATTGTTTCTATTTGCGGCTGGAAAGAATAGAGAGAAGCCGAGAGAGTGAGAGTCACGGTTTTTCATCATCCCTTACCTCATTCCAGAACATGAAACAATCTCCATTCCTCTCCATTTCCTTTCGGCCAGCAGCAAAACCAGAGGCAAAGAACAGAGCTGAGTATCGTGAGATGCGGATCCTTCAATCTTCATTCTGCATGCATTTCAATTACTAATGGAAAACAAAGAAGCTTTGGTGAAGGAGAGTGAGAGAGGTTGAGAGATCAAGGTTGCCAAACAAAGAACCCAGTCGGTGAGTTCCAAATCTTTCCATATTGAGTTTTCTGTTTAGGATTCAAATGCATGTTGAGTTTATGAAGTCCAGAACTGAAATGCATGTAAGTTTTGTTAGATCCTATGTTTTGATGATTACCAAACTTCGGATGATCAATCTTAGAAATTATAAAGTGCACTTGAGCAATATTCACTTTGGCTTAAAGGAAAAGAAATGATTCTGAACTAAGAAAAAAAACCTTTGTTTTTTAACTTTTCACTCGAGTAAAGCATGGACCTCGAGGGCTCTCTTATGTGTCGTCAACAGCCAGTGAAGTCCCTTAACTGGCAGGTTGGCCAGTTAAGGTAGTCACCTCGAGGTAGAGTCTTTACCTCGA
>JBAGKO010000003.1:3650585-3662007 GCA_037177275.1 Acacia concinna | reverse complement strand
GTCACTAAACATTACAGATCATTACCATAAGATCTTTATGTATTTTGATCTATTCATATTTCTTTATGTGGTGGAATATTCCAAACATTTCACACATTGAATATATACCAAAAGAGTCTAAATGAAGTACATTGTTATTAGTGAGAAATGATATATATAATTGTAACAATATTTGTTAGTTCTTGAAGAATTTAACATCAAAAAATTGATATAGTTCTTAAAGAACTAAGAAATGATATATATATATATATATAATTGATATAATATTTGTTAGTTCTTGAATAACTTAGTGTCATAAATTTCATATTGTTTCTGAAAAACTAACATAGTTTATTGGGTGAAAGAATAATTGACAATGAAAACTCATGACCTACATATGTACTTCAAATTTTTAATTTGTTAAAAGGCCAGTGATGTCCCAGTTGGATTAAAATCCATTATTGTATACGAAGTATGGAATATTTGAGCTTCCATTTCACACTTGGGGGAAAGATATTTAGAATACAAGTGTGAGTTGATATTAAAAGTTTATACTCATATATTTCTTCGCAAAGCCTATTGATCTCTCAAAAATGGATGTCATCATATTGAGATTTTGAATCAATGCGTCATGGAAATTAAAAAGTTTGTTGTTTATTAATAAAAATATTATAGTAAACTATAAGTTTACTTATCCAAAACAAATTTATTGTTGGCATAGCTTGTTAGATCATCCAAGTCATATATATGATACAAATAATAAAAATTACGTACTAACATCCATCGAATAACATGAAGATTCTTCGTAAATAACACTTGTTTTCAAACAATAATTGATATGTTCTGTTTGTTCTCAAATAAAATTGATTATGAGATTATTAATAGTTATGATTTGGAATGAATCTCTATAATTCTGGAAATATATTAAACTTATATATGAGCCCATTCAAATAAGCATGTAAACCATATAAGTACTTAATAAATTTGATAGATGCATATAAAAAAATGGTTACATGCGAGATTAATTTTAGTTTACAACCTAAAGTTTGCAAGATTGTTTGAATGAATGATTATTTTACGTGCACAATTTCCATATTATGTGATTCATAAATCAATTATTGAAGCCTCCAAAAAAATAGCTAGATTAGCACTTATGAGAACAACATCTATATTTTAGAATTGAATTGTTTAATCTTACATATTGCAAAACTTATACAAGCCAACAAAATTCTCTCGGTAAAATTAGCTTTTGGTCAGGAGCCTTATGTTTTTCATATTAAATGTTTGAATATGCAATGCTTATGTATATCAATTCACCACAATGCACAAAGATGAATATTTAAAGAAAGTTGGTATAAATGTTAGGTAAGAACCTCCTTCTTCTTGTTTGTATTTAAATGAAACAAAAGGATGTTTCTAATAGAAACAAATGGATTTAGGAGTCTTATATTGCATAATTATTCAATTGTCATTCGACAAAGTTTTTTAAAATTAGGGAGAGAAATTGAATAGCTGGAAAAGAGAATAAAGGAAATGCATTATTACTACTCATTAAGTATAAATCATCAAATATAGCGGTATGAATCAGAAGTTCATCGGGTTTTGCATTCATAAAATAATGTAATTAATTTTTTTATAAAATTATCTAAAAATGTCAATTGGATTTTTATATTTAGGACTGGAAATAGTATAAAGTTATACAATCAAATGAGTATGATTGTGCTGGGATTTTTTTTAATTTCTTAAACTAATTAGCTCTTCATCAGTTGGGAAAACATTTTTGCTTGTTAAATTTAAACACAACTGTAACATTAAAAATAAAATATGAATAATTTAATTTTAACCTAAATAATGTAAACAAATTGAAAAATGAGCTATAGTGCAAGCCTATATTTGATATGAGCATTTAGGTGGGAGGGAGGGAGGGAGATGGGCATGGGGTTGAAAACAAATATAACATTAATCTAGTACTTTATATAAGACATATTTACCTAATTTAGTTATATTAAAAAAGTTGGTTAAATTAGTTATTATGACGCGTATTTAAAAGCATCATAGTTATTTTTATTACTTCGTTGCTCTCCTCTCCTCCTTAATTATTGTTGATGGAGCAATTGGAGTAAACTAGGGAAAGATTGAAAAATATGAAAATATTACCTTATACTCTCTTTAGTCCTAATTATAAGGATCAGTTTTAATAAAAAAAAAACAAGAAAAGCGTTGTGTACGAGTGTATGTATATGTAATGAAATTGGGAGAGAAGAGATTTTGGGGAAAGGAAAGTAAAGGGATAGAAGGAAGAAGGGAAAAAGAGTGGCTATATCAGAAGCAGATATGTGAAAAAAAAAAAATCATCTTTCAAAAAACCCCTATTTTCTCATGTAAATAGTGGTTCATGCTCACATAAATAATTAATGGAGTTTAACGAATTAATATTGGCATAGTAAGTTAGTAACCACCCAGGGCGAAAGTTAAAAATGATAATAAATATCATATAATAGTTGTAGGAATTAAGTCTCTTATAAATAAAAATAAATTATCATTTCAAAAAATATCTCTTATACAATATATTAAGATTTCATTATGTAAGTACTACCTCCAGTCCTAATTTATATAACATCCTGTCGATTTTTTTAGAATCTTAAAAAATTCTTAAGCTAACTAGATAATTTAAAAATATTTAAAATTATATTTTTTAAACTATATTATCTAACTTATAAATTGATATACTCCCTTTGTTCCTATATATAAGGCCCATTTGACTTTTTTGGAGAATTCTAAAAAAATCCTAAAAAAACTAACTATATTACTTAATCATATCATATATCATATTTTATTACATTATATATTAGTTCATAAGTCAAATAACATAATTTGAATAAAAACGATAAATTTTAATGTCTTAAAGTAATGTAATTAGCTTTCTTATGATTTTTTTAAAAAATTAAATGGGTCTTATAAATAGGAACGGGGTAGTATAATATAATAATGTATAACATATGATACGATTAAGTAACTCACTTATTTCTTTAATTTCTCCGAACAGAAAGTTAAGTGGATATTATATTTAGAACCATAGGAGTATTAATTGAGTTTTATATGACTGAATGCAAGCATAAAATTTATCCTAAACTAAAAGATGAGTATCAAATTAAATATACATATCACATAAAATACTACTAATAAAATATACAATAAGTTATAGGTTGTTCACCATAAATTATTAACCGTACGTGCATATATATGATAACACCATAAATTACCCAAAATACCCCAAGCATATATAAAAACACACAAAAAAGAAATATAAGTTAAAAATGGTGTACTGTGTGTTTGCATGTGCCAATGGAGAGGAGAGACAAATGCGTAATGTGATTTTTGTGTGTATTCGGCCGCGGAGATGTGAGATGTCCCTTGTCCCTGCCTTTTCAAAAAATAAAAAATAAAAAATTATTATACCTGCCCTTCTATTTTTCATCATTATGTTTTTTGAAAAATAAATGTTTTAACCTTTTCTATTTTCATCATTATTTTGACTTTAACCTACGACTTTCGTCTGCTCATTTTTCTTTTCTGACTCAGCAACTACAGACCACATGGCAGTTTTCCTCCATTTCGTACATTTACTTTAATATTTTCCCTTTGAGTATTTTAAAAAAAATATAATTATATATGTCCTTGCGTACCCCGTTATTTATTTTCTTATTAACAAAAAAAACTGTTTATTTATCATTTTATTTTCAATTAAATTATATAAACACACGTATCACTTGTCGTCTTAAGAAGAACTCCATCCAATTTCCTACACATCTCTCTTTACTTTAGTGCTCAACGATACTTGACATAAAATTTTGACTCTACTTTTAAGTTTTTTTTAGGAGAATTAATTTTTTGATTTTTAGAATTTTGATTAAGTTGTAACTTAATTTTTACATTTTTACTGAGTATAATTCAGTGTCTATTGTTTTGATATAATTATAACTTAACCCCTGAATTTCAACCGATTGTAACCTAGTCTTTATAATTTTTGACAATTCTGTAATTTAGTCCATAACATTTATTTTAAAACATAAGAACTATATTATAAAATGGTTAAAATTTAAAAATTGAGTTAATATTTTAGAGATTAAGTTGTACCGAGTTAAAAGTATAAAGACTACATTACAACTTAATCAAAACTATAAGGACTAAAAACTTTTTTTTTTTTAATTACCAGTTAGCAGCAAGGGCATTCCAACATCTGTATTATGTGCTTTTGCTTTCTTAGGCACTTATTTAAAAACTCATAATGCTTTAATATCATTATGTCTTTATATATACTCCTATATATAAGAAAATCATATCTTAGACTAACTCCCAAATAATTTTACCGAGTCCAATCCAAAGTGATTCAATATTTTATGCGTTTTTAACTATTAGTTCAAACAAAAAAAGAAACGAATATTTATTTATTTTTCAAATGGCAGCGAATATGTCCCATATTTAATGCACAGAAAGTGACATTATTGAAACTGTCAAGTATGTGAACAATTCTCCTTATCTTGTAGGTAATTGTAAAATACAGGCAAAAATTATATATAATTTAGAAAATATTTAGATCAAGTTCTTTATATCCATTTTATCAACTTTTTCAATCACATATGATTATATGTTCTATTTTTAAATTATAATCATTTAATTATAATCTTAAATACAATAAATAGGATAAATGACTATGTGTGCTTGGAGAACATGAAGAAATAAATGGAAAGAACTTGATATAAGTATAATCGATCTAATTCTTGTGCTCTCTAATCAATCAATACATGTCATCCTTTGACCAAAAAGAAAAAAAAAATCAATACATGTCATCCCAAGTGTATTTTTGTGCCAACTTATCCTTCACATTAATTTTCTCTTTTGTAAATTAATTGCCTTAATTAACAAAACCCAATTAAAAAAAATGGAGGAGAGAGGAATAAAAAAGGGAGAGAAAATAAGAGATTTAAATTTTAAAAAATATAAAATTACTCACAAGTCTCAAATAAGAAAAATAAATATAAAAATGTCCTCAAATTTTAATCCTCTATAAATTTTATAATTTTGACTTGTAAATGACACAATTCCATTAGCAAATATGGAAGATTGACTAGTAAATATAAATTGTTAAATCTGACTTATAAATAAAAAAATTTCCACATTTAAATTTTTATCTACGCCCCATGAATAGTTCTCTGGTCAAAATAGTGGATGCCTTAATTAGTTAGTGAGCTTATTAGGAAAGAGTGACAATTACGAAAATTCTTTAAATTAAAAGAAATGCAACTAATTAACTCTTGTTTGTAGGACAGATTAGTCGATTAAAGTTAAACAAATGAGATAATTAAAGTAGGGAAGGAATGGAATGCTAAAGGGGGAAAAGCAGAAAGGGATGAAAATAACAAGTAATGATGAAGCAAAGTTATATGGGAAATGTACAGACAAATAATATCATGATCACACAAAGTACCAACCAAAAAAAAAAAATAAAAAAAAAATGATATTTAAATACGATTTGAATATTCAAAACCTAAATTAATCTGTTAACATTTTAAAAGTACACTAAGGTACCCTGAATTAAATTGAGTTTTTCAAATTTTCTGATGTGAACAATAGTAAGATTTCGTAAGATGAGTAATGAGATTTACAAAAAGAGTAATAGATTTTGTTAGTTTTTTCTGGTCTCTGTTTTTCTCTCCCCCTTTGACACCACTGTTCATCTGACATTGACACTTATTAACGCTTAGTGACAGAGGAGAGACAAATTTGGCCGTGACAAGAAAGAGAGGGGATCTTCGCAAGTTGAGTAATGAGATTTGCAAAAATGGTAATAGAATTCGTTAGTTTTTGGATCACTTTTCATATCAGCAAATTTTAAAAACAGAGGAGAGTGAGAATTTTTCGCAAGTTGACTAATATGATTTATAAGAATAGTAATAAAATTTGTTAGTTTATGGATCGCTTTTCATATAATTAAATTTAAAAAATTCAATTTAATCATAGTGTCTTAGTGTCTTTTTAAAAATTTTAATAAATTTTTTTGAGTTTTAAAAATTTAAATGATATTTAAATATTATTTTCTCAAAATAATAACACAAAAAGTCAAAACATGAATGGGAGCATCATCATTCCTTCGCCATTTTTCAAACCCGGTGGTCCCCATTCCCCCATTTTATTCCTTTACTCATAATATCCACCTTCAAGCCAAAATGAGAATACTATATTTGATTTTGAAAATATTACTCTTATATAATATTTAAATGATGACAATATATAATTCAGTAATGTAATTGACGGGATGTTGTTAGACTTATTTGTCCGAATTTAACTATTTAAGATTTAATTTTTATGCTTAAAGTTTAATATTTATTTAAAATTATTTGAATAGAATATAGGAATCATTTGTTTAGTATAAGCTTTAAAAGTTTGAATTGCATAATTAAAAAAAATAATTTTAATGTCGAAATTAGGCATCTTCTATCCAACAATCTTATCAAGCAAAAATGAAAGAGATTTACAACTGAAAAAAAAAAAGTATAGATGAAAACTTATAAATTGAAAAAAAGAAAAGAAAAAATTACTAAGGTATTCTATTTTCTCTTTTTTATTCTTTAAAACAGTTTTGTAAAACAGTTTTTATAAACAAGTTTTAAAAATACAAAACAAACAAATCTATTTAGATAGTTGTTTTTTAAAAAAATTATTTTTTGAATTGATGTGGGAGTAGGGCCATTGGTGGTGATATAGTGATGGTCATTATTAGTAATGTAGTATCGATAATGATTAAGTAATATTCTTAAAAAATAAAAAAAAAACAAAAATAAAAAAATAACTTCAAACTATTTTTGTTTTTCAGTTCTCAAAAACAGTTTTTTATTTTCTTATTTTTAAAAGCAATTTAGTAAAAAATATCTTTTTAAATAATTTTTTATTTTTTTAAAAAAAACTGTTCCCAAAATAAGTTATCAAAAAGTCCCACAATCACTAAAACGTTTTATAAATTAACACCATGAAATGACAAGTTTTACCTACCAAACTCTTGGCTAGATGGTGAAAGTGTTCCCTTCACCTCTCAAGTTTCCAAGTTCGAGCAAGTAGAATATGACAAGTTGTAGTGAAAAAATAATAAGAGGTCCTTGTTGCAAATTTGTTACATGACATTTTAGTGTCTGAACTTCTCTCTTAAGGGTCTATTCGGCAGGCATAAGAGAAATGAAAAGAAAGGGAGGGAAGAGAAAATCTATGAGTTAGATTTATAAAAATTGAATAAATGAATTGTAAAATTTTAATAAAGATAAGATGTAAAATATAGGGCTAAAGAAAATTAATTGAAAACTTTCAACTCCAACTCTTTAAATTTTTTAAAACCAATGCTTAAAAATTTCCTTTTCACTGCTTTTCCTTCCAAATCTTTCATACCAAACAGCCCCTAAAACTAGTAGTAATTTTTTCTAATAGTAAATAGTCATTTAAACGGGGACCAGCCAATCTTAGGAAAGCAACAGAATAAGTTAATCATGCCAGTAATCGATAGATAGAAAGAAAGAGAGATAAGACACAAGGAGTATGATTAAATTAAGGAGATACTATTTAAGGAGGAGAACAAGGATTATGTGAAGGCTTCCCTATCCTTAATATGTACCATATCTGTCTGTCTCTCTTTCTCTCTCACACATGCATACAAGCAATTCACATGCCCTATTCAGACAAATTAGCATTGCCCTCTGTTCCCCGTTTCTCTGCATTCGTAGTCCCATCCCTCCTTTCACCCTTTCTTCATCTTCTTCTTCTTCTAGCGTCCATTGATGGACCTTAACATCTCCTGAACTGCTCCTGCAATTTCACTTGCTGTCACTACTTTACACTCTTCTTCTATCTGCATTCATCAATACCAACAAATCCTCTTTCATCACAAAACGATGCGTTTTATACTAGATTTTTTACCTTGACAAAAAAAAAAAGTGTAATATTGGAATTTTGAGGAAAAAGAAAGAAATTGGTGGGAGCAAACAAATCTCCACCGCCAATAGCCCACTCATTGATTTTTGATTCTAACGTTACGTTAAAGGTGGTTCGATGAAAAAAGGTGAATTTTTTTTAATGAAAAGATATTATTGGAAGAAGAGAAGCCAGGTTTGGCTTAGGTTAGAAGTCAGAAGCACAGAACAGTACAGATTCTACAGTAATTAGTTGACCCCATTTAAAACAAAACTTAGAAAAAGAAAACTTGGGGGGAAAAAAAAAAGATCAAAAGAAAAGACAGGGTGATACCTTGAGATTGAAACAGTAAAGAACGGATGCCTGTGAGGATGTTATGTTTAGGTGCAGAATAGTTAGCCTAAGATCCTCAAGCCCCAGTATGGTCTTCCCTAACTGCCCACTTCTTCTCTTGCACTGAACTTTCAGGTTCACATGGTTTTGAATCACAGTTACTTCTATTTCTGCCATCTCTGACTTGTTCTCCGCTTTCACTTCTTCCCCAAAGTTTGATTCTTCCCCTCCATACGACGTCGTTCCATAGCTGAATCCAATCTCGTCGTTCCTTCTCATTATTTTCTGTGCCTCCAGGGATTGATGCAGCTGCTCCAATTCCTTCACAAAATCTATTGCACCTCCGACAACGGACGCTTGGTCCCCCTAAAAATTGGCTTTGTTATCATTGTTAAAGTAGAAGAATGGAATTTGAAGAGTTGGGTTTGAATTGAAAGTACTGAGGTGGTCGTTGGTTTATGAGACAAAAAGACTAGATTTTTACGACGATAAAAGTAAAACGAGGGGAATTGAAGGAATGGGATTTATGAAAAAATGAATTTATTTATTACCTTTTGAATATAAGAAGGGGGCATGAGGGATTTGAGGATACTAAGGTGGTCGTTCATTTGACGGCGGCGGTTACGCTCGACGGCAATGTGGGTCCTGCGTTGATTCTCCACATCTTCCTTGCTCTTAATTGGTCTCGTTCTCTTCCTCTTTCTCCTACAGTTCTCAGATTTCGCCGGCGACGGTGACGACGGCATCTCCGCCGTCTCGTGGGTGACGCAGCTCTCTAACTCCGGCGGCGCGTGAATTTGAGCCTCTATTGTTTTAGACAAGCACGTTCTTTCCCTCTCTCCTTCGCATGTTTTCTTCTGGTCTACAAGTGTGTGAAACTGAAAGTTGGAATCTTTGAAGGGAAAAAATTGTGGGGTTTGAGATTCCACACTCTGAAGCATCTCAAGAAATGGCATTTTATCCTCCAAACTCGATAGTGATATCAAAAGCTCTTCTTCATCTTCGTTCTCAACCAGACTTTGCTCGAAACAGTTCGCTCCCAAATGCTCACCAAAGAACTGCAACAACAAGAAGGTAAATGCAAAACTCAAAATAAGCAAAGAATATATCATTCCACCATTGGTCTTAGGAATTCAGTTTCAACAGATAAAATCATAAAATAAAGGGAGCAAGAAAAGAGGAACAAGTATATAGAATGTTGTGAAAAGATGAGAGAGAGAGAGAGTAATGCAGGGAAATAACACAGAGAGAGAGCAATAAATGCAAAACATTTTAAGGGGTAAATGCAGTACTGTTTCATGGTTCTAGAAATGAGTTATCCAGAAAAAGGCAAAAAATGATGAAGTATGAAAACCAAAGGAACAAAGGAAATTAAGTAAACAAACAACGAACATACACAGGAATTGATGGGTCCTTGAAGCCTCTCCATCAGAGAAGTGATCTTTAAATTCTTCCGTAGAGGAGTTGCTGTAAGTGAGAGTGATGATACTAACAAAACAAAAGAGATAATAAATGTAATCCCCAAGAAGCACAAGGACACTTCATAATTAATACAATGATATCTACATATATCCCTTTGCTTTCTGATGTGATAACAATTACTTATACTCTTCTTCTGCAGAATGTAACACTGCACACAACAATAAATGCTGTGGCTCGAAAGGTTAAAACATGAAATGGTGGAGGAGGGGGGAAATTGATCAGAGAGGAGAGGGATTGTGGTAAGAAACGAAAGGTGGAAATTTAGAAGAGATATGGCAGATGATGATGCATATGAAACTGTGAGAGTTGGTGAGAGAGAGGTTTCAGCCTTTCAGGGGGGAGGGGGGAGAGAGAGAGAGAGAGGATTATGTTGTGTCTGGTTTCAAAGGGTCCCAAGCATTATTGGCGGTGGCAATTTTGTCGAGCAGCGAGGACAGACAGTTGTGGGACTCTGTGTCTCTCTCTCCTCGCTTCCTCCCTCCCTCTCTCTCTCTCCCCCCCTCCTTCTCTCTCTTTCTGTTTCAGTTTCTTTTTTTTGCTTTACTTGCTTATTGAAGAGTACGGAAAAGACAAGGAAGAGAGGGAGGAAAAGGGAAAGGAGAGGACCGTGGAAAGGCCTTGTATGGATTGTGTGCCCCTCCCTTCCCCAGTCTGATGATGGGTCATTTCTCAATTTCCGCAAAACCTACCATTCTTCGGGATAAATTACTCATATTCTTCTATAATTAGTGTTTATTTGACTTTTGACCCATCACCTCTAAATTAGGCTTAACCTCTTGGCTCTAGACTCTAGTACAGGACCGCGTTGAAGAGTACAGTGAGATATTTTTATAGAAATGGATAAATAAATACTCATAAATATTTAAAATTTTAAAAGATGATTTAAATTTAGTAAATGATAAATAAATGGTAGAAAATTAATCAATTTTAGTCATTAATTTTAATCATTTTGTTTTAGTTATTATTTGCTCAAATGTAATCATTTTCTGTTGAGTTTTAATCAGAGTCCCTCATTTGTCATTTACTAAATTTGAGCCATCTTTTAAGGTTTTTAATATTTAGAGGGTATTTATTTATCTTTTTATTTTAATTTTTATAGGGGAATTTGTTCATTTAATCTTATGTATAAGGTAGAGAGAATAATTTTAAAAATATCACACCAAGACTTCGATAAAAAAAAATATGGGAGATATGCAATGTTCTAAAATTTATATGAGAATGAGAATGCAATTTTTTGGGAATTTTGGTTTTTTTTATGAAAAGAGTAAATGAAAATTTAAAATAAAAAGACTAATTAACACAAAATTCGATTCAGTTATGGTGAAGGGAACAACTTATGATTGACATGGAGTTAACTTTCTTCGCCTAAATTAATTTAATTAATCAGACCAAAGGGAGATTTAAAATGGTTGGAATTGACAGAATTTAATTACCTAATTAAAACATGTGAAACCCTCAAGTTCATAACAATTAATCTATTAGATAACTCATAGCAGACTAAAAGCTAGTTAATCAAATCTATTAAAACCAATCACGAATATTTTCAAATTAATTTTAGAATTCATGTCTACAATTGTTTAATTAAACAATTAAAAAATTATCCAACTCAATCAAACAATCAAGAGAATAAACCCAATTGACAATTAAATTAATAATGAAAACTCAATTAATA
>JBAGKO010000003.1:3598129-3621809 GCA_037177275.1 Acacia concinna | reverse complement strand
AGTCATCGCCAAGAGTAGGATTTTGTTTCCCTGGGTGCAGCCGTAGCCACCCAAAAAACGTGTCCACGATGGGAAGGTATCCACAGCTACGGCTGCACTCAAGGAAACAAAATCATACCCTTGGCTATGGCTGCAAATATGGACAATATCTATGAGGAAGGGCTATGGGATGTTACAAAATGGTATCAGAGCTAGGCCTCCAGTTGGTGTGTCAGCGAGAACGCTAGGCCCTTATGGGGGTAGATGTGTGAAGTCCCACATCGATTGGGAAAGGGAACGAAACATGCCTTATAAGGGTGTTGATACCTTCCCCTCATGAACTCATTTTTTGAGTGGCTACGACTGCATCCAGGGAAACAAAATCCTGATTTTGGCTACGGCTGCAAACATGGACAATATCTATGAGGGAGGGCTTTGGGACTTTACAAAATGGTATCAGAGCCAGGCTTCCGGTTGGTGTGCTAGCGAGAATGCTGGGCTCCTATGGGGGTGGATGTGTAAAGTCCCACATCGATTGGGAAAGGGAACGAAACACACCTTATAAAGGTGTTGATACCTTCACCTCATGGACGCGTTTTCTGGGTGGCTATGGTTGCACCTAGGGAAACAAAACCCTCCCTTGGCTACGGCTGCAAACAGGGACAATATCTACGAGAAAGGGCTCTGGGATGTTACATACAACAAATTGCCAGCAAGATTCTCTTGTTGGATGATAGCTCACCATCCAAATTTGTAAATAGATTCTTGATCAAATGATTGCACCATTTTTTAACATGCTTTTTCATAATTAATTTGGGAAATTTGATGGATTTCTTAGGTTATTATTGCATGATTAAGCATGAATTTTGGAAAAATAAAACACTATTAAATTAAGTCCAATAAGAGATTAAATTGTCATAATTTGTTAATTATTCATGCAAATGATTTTATTGGACTTTTGATTCTACCTATTGGATAATCTTGCACTGTAGGTATTTGAAGAAAAAAGGGGGAAAATATGATGCAGTTCAGTCCCTCCCATACATTTTGAAATATTGCATTTTGGTCATTTAGTCAAAACACAACGTTTTTACTAAAGGAATTAGGGATCCAGATGAGCAGTGCCGTTGGTCTGAGAGAGGTCTTTAAGCTGAGTGAATAATGCCAAAAGGGTGTAGTGACTAATGGAGGGAGAGAGCCATGAGAGTGCCGAAGGATGACAGTGCCGTGAGCTGTAGGTCTGGAGCTGTGGTTTTTTTTTAGCAAGAAAGGAAAGGAGCTACAGGAGGATGGGTTGTGGAGGTCGCGAGCTGAGTGGCGATTGAAGAGAGATAGCGTCATTGGAGGAGCTGTTGTTGGAGCAAGAGATGAGCTTGACGGAAGCAGCAAAAGACCACTTCCACCATCTCTGCATTTCTCTCTTGTTTCCAACATTAGACTATCATCAGCCTCCGTTCACCACCATACATTACCTTCAACTTCCTTCCTCTATTTCCTTTTTTTTTTCCTTTACCCAGTCCACACCACCTCATGCTACTGCAAGAGAATCATCATCACTTCATTTTCCCTTTTCTTTACTGAATCCGACAGTCCCTCCAGTAACCACCGTGAAACCACTTTTAACTTCCTCCATCCATTCATTTTCACTACCAACCTTTCCATCTTTTTCCCTTTGAACTGCAGCCTCTCATAGAACCATTATCTCTCTCCATTATTTTAACCATTCTCTCATTTTCATGGATTTTCAAAGTTGGATTCAAGTTGTTTTGATTGTGGCTATGGGTGGTTGATTTTCCTTTAGGTCTTGGTGGTGAAAATTGATTGCTAGAGCTTCAATGTGCTACAAAGGGGAGTTCATTAATTTTCCATTAGCTCAATTCATGTATTATATTTTGTTGGTTGAATTAATTTTGGATTGGTACATGATTGTGAGACTTAGATGAGTGTTAATTTGTCTATATTGGATTGAATTACTCTTGTGTTGGATTTTGTACTAGTGTACTTAGATTTTATGTTAAACCTATTTCCTTTGGATTGATGATATTATGCATTCCATATGATTACTAGTGTGTGTGATGGATTTAATTCAAATTGAGTGTCGCAATTGTGCTCTCATTAAGAGGAACCAAGTGCATTAAAATGATTTTCAAACATACATCAAGTGGTTTTTAACAATTTATCTAAGAAATGACTATGAATGCGATTGTAGGATTATTTATTAATTAGGTAGATTGGACTCAATGCGATTGCTTAAGGTTTTCGATTTGACTTAATGCAAAATTAACTCCCAAATTATTTTAGGAAGCTAGGAAAGCCACCATTTTACTACCAAGACTCATTTCATTTTATAATCCCTTTTATCCAAATAATTTCATTATTGTTTTCTAAAAATTCCAAAAAGATTAGAACTAGCCTTATTTTATGCATTTTAATTTAGAGAAAGAAAACCAATTCAAACCCCCTTTCTAACCATGTTATTAACACTTAGTTTAACTTAGGGAATACAAAATAAAGGCTCCTTGATAAGAGAACAATCTCAAGTTAATTGCACTATATTGCATTTTAATTCGTGGTAAAAAAATTTTGTATTTGACTCCGAGGTGACTAAAGTTGTGTCAAATCAGTAAAGTTTCTTCAAATTTTACTAAAATGCTAAATAATGCATGATCAAAAGATTCCACACATACAGTGATACTGTCCATAAATCAAATTATTTTGTGGATTAAATTTCACTTGATTGTCTACGATTCTATTACTTGTGTTTCGAGTATAAGTTATCTTATTAATTAAATAACTTTCATGGTAGAAACTTATATGATAACTCCATGATGTTCTCTTTTTTTGTTTTTAAAAAATGAACTATAGTAGTTTTTTTCGTTGAGAAGAAGACAAAATAATATAATTTAAAAAAAGAGATGCTTACAAAGTATCAAAGCAAATAAAATTATGAATTGACCTAAATTGAAATTCTTAAAAATTGCGAAAATATCCTATTATATGATGTTGTTGAAAGTTGAAACTATAGTAGTTAAGAAGCATGTAATATACATGTGTGCAATTTTTAGAAAGGTTAAGAGGCATTTTTGTCTTAAAAATTTTCATCTAGGGATGATTTTGCTTTAAAAATTTTCTTGGTGGCAATTTTGTTTTGAAAGTTTCTAAATGAGAACAATTTTACCTTGATCCTCAACTCCGCTAATTTTGACCATTAGTTAACTAAATATGTTGAGTTGACAATCTACATGTCATTCATTTTATTTTTTTAAGGTGCAAATCTGCCCAAAAAAGTCTTTATATCATTTACTACATTTTTTTAAAGTTATATTTAAGACTTTTAGGGTAGATTTGCATTTTAAAAAAATGATATAAA
The DNA here is from genome assembly GCA_037177275.1 of Acacia concinna. Lineage (NCBI taxonomy): Eukaryota > Viridiplantae > Streptophyta > Magnoliopsida > Fabales > Fabaceae > Acacia > Acacia concinna. The sequence continues at coordinate 3,618,460 of JBAGKO010000003.1, read as the reverse complement.
TGACATATGGATTGTCAGCTTAACCTATTTAATCAACTAACAGTTAAAATTAATAAAGCTTACAGCCAAAACAAGCTTGCCCCTTTTTGAAACTTTAGGGGCCAAATTACCTCATGAAAAATTTTTATGGCAAAATCGCCCCTTAGTGCAAACTACCTAAATAAAAATGTCTTTTAACCCTTCTTAGAAAAGGGGTGTATCTTTTAATCATGCATAATTGGTCATTGTACTGATTTTAATTATAGCAATAAAAAAATTATTCTCAAAAGAGAATCATCATAAAAAAAAAATCATTTCTAGTCCAGGTCTTTATTATGGATGCAGAAATAAAGCATTGGATAGAGGCGCTGACTCTTAAAGTCTAGAGAGAGTTAGAGAGAGGGTGTATCTTGGTTTGCATGTCATGTGGATTTTGATCGTTTTCAAGTCTTGCCTTTGATAAGATCTTTTGAAAGGCCGTGAATGATCTTGGATCTTCCTTCTTTTTATATGGAATTAGGAAGTCTAGATGGCGTTCCAGGTTCCCAATCAAAGCGCACGTCTTACAAAGATTCTCTTATGGGCCTTAAGTAATCATCTCAGAATGGTGTTTCGGACTGTAATCCTCAAGAAGAGGATAATGAGCCTCTTGCTTCTGACTTGTCTCAACAGTCATGGAGTATTCCTAAACCTTTGGAGGATTTGGAAAGCCTTTTAAATGTTTATCCTCCGATGCCTTAGTCTGATGAAGAATTTAATAAGGCTTGTAAACCATGGAATTCTTCTCTAATTATTACTGTCTTAGGTGCTAAGTTTAATCTATTCAAGTTGAAAGAATTGTTGGGTAGAATTTGGAGATTTAATGCATTTGATCTCATTGATCTTCCCAACAATTACTTCATAGTGCGTTTTTTAGGAAAAGAGGTATGAGAAACACACTACGATCGTATCCTATTGGAAGGACCCTGGGTGATTGCTAATAATTGTGTTCTTGTTCAAAGATGGTCTCCTCTTTTTGACCTATTCAATAACCCACTTGGAAGAATTGTCACATGGGTTAGAATACCCAACATTCCTATAGTTTTTTACTCAAAAAAATTCATCTCTAGGATGGGCAACCTGATTGGCAAGAATCTAAAAGTGGATATGCATATCTTAAAGATGTGAATGAAGGAAATTCTCATATGGAAAGAGGGAAATTCATAAGGATTTGTGTGGGGCATGATCTTCAAAAGAAGTTGGTTCCTAAGATTTCCATTGCATCAGTTCTTTACAATGTAGAATATAAAGGTCTTAACCTGATCTGTTTTGGATGTGGGAAATATGGCCATCACAAATCAGCTTGCCCTTACAAAATGGTTGCAGAAATTCCTGCTTCTGAAAAAAATAGTGATCAACCAGAGGCAATTTCATCTTCATCAACGCCGACGTCTTAGTATTTTTAGAAGGAAGAGTTTGGACCATGGATGATAGTCCAATGCATAACCAGATCCCATATCCCAAGAAATGGCTACTCGGCTCCCAAAGGAAAATTTTCAAATTTTTCTTATTTAAACCTCGCTGGAAAAGTCAAATCAGTTAAACCAAGGTTTTCGGCTCTAGTAGGTCTTGAAGAGGATGAAGAAATTGACTTATCTCGAAAATCCAATCTGACTAAGAAAGTGGGATGTGATAAGATATTAACTGGAGCTTTGGAAGGAAAAAACTCATTTTCGAAGAATAATGGCACTTTGATTTTGGCTCCCTTTGACATTGACAAAAGCTCATTAGGAGAGTTGGTGAAAAATAACTCATCAAGCCATCTATTCAAGTCAAATCACGTGGAAGAGGGAGTCTTGGAAAAATGTGTGTGTGAGTTGGCCGAATTGGACATATCACATTGAGGATTAATGGGAAATTGCATGGAAATTGATTCTTCAATTGGGTTGTCTTCTAAATATGGCTCATCTGTCTCTTCTTTCCTTCCTAATGAGTCTACTAAAAAAGGCCCACTAAAGGACAACATTGCCACCAATTTGGGCCTCTCTTCCAAAGCCTATGGGAAAAGAATTCATTCAATTGTTTGTGGCAATTTGGGCTAATCAAATTCCTCTAGTGATGGTCTGGTAGAGATCAAAGCCAATAATCATCAATTAAATTGTAATAAATTCACCCAAATTGATTCTCTAACCCCTTTTACTTCACAGCATGCAACTCCATCAGTTGACCTCAAGAAAATAAAGAGCCTCGCTAGAAATATGAAGACTGATGCGCATCCTTACAACAATGATTTAATTCATTTGAAGATCTCTAAAGACATTCAAAGAGAGACCAACTATGAGGAAAAAAAAGTCAAAGAAGGATAGCAAGCCTTCGGACAAGTAAGTCCCTCTTTCCTTTGTTGCCTATCTCCTTATGTTTTTATGATTATTTCTACTTGGAATTTTCGTGGAGCAGGGGGTAGATATTTCCCCATAATTTTTAAAGATATTGTTTCTAAATACAATATTGATGTCATGGGTCTTTTAGAAACTATAATAAGTGGTCAAAGAGATGATAGAGTTGTTAGACAGTTGGGTTTTAACAATTGGTTAAGAATTGAGGCAACTGGCTTCGCTGGTGGGATTTGGTTGTTATGGAATGAATAGGACATGATGGTAGATTATCTTTGGTATAATAACCAATTGTTGCACTGCACTATTAAATGTAGAAGGTCAAATAAGACGGTGTTTGTTACGATTATTTATGGAGAGCCTAGACCTGAAAACAAAGGAGATCTATGGCAAGCTTTGAGCATATTTGCAGGATGTTCTCCAAGATCGTGGTTAATCATTGGTGACTTTAATGCTTACCTTAATCCTTCAGATAAAATTAGTGGTAATATTCCTAATATACATTCAATGACCCAGTTTTGCAACTGTATTAACTACTGTGGGCTTTTTGGAAGTTCCAGTTGTTGGTGATATCTTTACATGGGGTTACAAGGACATGAAAGAAAGATTGGATTGGGTATTTTGCAACCATTTGTGGAAGTCCCTTCATCAAGACTTTAGAGCTTTCCACCATCTCCAGTTTAAATCAAACCACAGGGTATTGTTGTCTCAAGAATCAGTCATCTCTCTTATAGCTAGCCTAAGCAGCTCATGTACCAGGCATCTTGGTGCATGGAAGAAGGATTTACACAGATAGTTGAATTAGCCTGATCGAACAAAAATCGGAATGATGGTAGAAACTCTTACACAATAAATGCTTCAGACTGGAATACCAACGTGGTAGGTAATCTTGCTAAGAAGAAAAAGATGCTTCTTAAGAGACTGGAAGGCATTGATAGGTGTTTGCTTGCCAATAACCCGGGAGGGTTAAGAAGATTACAGGATAAGCTTTGGAAAGAATATGCTAAGGTAACAAAACAAGAAGAACTTATGTGGTTTCAAAAGTCCCGTTGCAATTGGCTTCAATATGGAGAGAAAAATACTCATTTCTTTCACATGATGGCCAAGATGAAATGTAGAAGAAACCAAGTTGAAGCCCTTCTAAATGAAGGTGGAGAATGGATTACTGATCAGGGAAAACTTCATGATATGGCTACCGACTACTATAAAAAATTATATTCAATTGATACTGCAGTCTTGCCGGTAAGCTTTTGGGTCAAAGATTTCTCATAGCTAAACTCTTCCAAATTAGAGGAAATTCAGAAGGATGTCTCATACATAGAGATTAAAAATGTTGCTTTTGAAATGGGAACATTTAAGGCACCTGGACCTGAAGGTTTACAACCTCATTTCTTCCAATTTCAATGGGAGGTAATAGGCCAAAAGGTTTGTGACTATATCATGTGTGCCTTTAGGGACCCAACTATGATTAAAGAGATGAACCAAACCAATATTATGCTAATTTTGAAGGTTGAGCACCCCACATCTATGAAGGAATTCATACCAATTTCTCTGTGTAATGTGTGTTATAAGATCATGAGCAAGGTATTGTCAAATAGGCTGAGAAAGCATATGGACTTCTTAATTGATCCCACCCAATGTGGTTTCATTAGGGGCAGACAAAGTTGTGATAATATTATCTTGACACAAGAAATTTTTCATTCCATGCGATCTCAACGAAATAGCAGAGGTTATGTGGCTTTCAAAGTTGATATGGAGAAAGCTTTTGATCGTCTAGATTGGGGGTTTATTTGTTTCAATCTCTATTCTATCAGTTTAAATGATCATTTTGTTGAACTGGTTGTGCAATGTATTTCATCTCCTTCAATGAGAGTATGTTGGAATGGTGCACCATCAAACTCTTTCGTCCTAAGTCGTTGTGTTAGATAAGGTGATCCATTGAGCCCCTACCTTTTTGTATTATGCATGGAAAGACCCAGTCAACTTATTCATCATGAAGTGGACCTTGGGAATTAGAAACCTTTTTGTACCAGTAGAAGAGGACCAAACATCTCTCATCTTTTCTTTGCTGACGACCTTCTTCTCTTTTGTGAGGCATCTTCTGCCCAATTAGAATACATTCAAAACATCATAGGCTTCTTCTGCCAAGTATCGGCACACAAAATTAGTCTACCTAAATCAAAGCTCTTCATCTCCAGAAATGTCCACTCCAGCAAAGCTCTTCAGTTCATCTAGATGTTGGGTATCTAGCTTTCCTCGGATCTGGGGAAGTATTTGGGGTGCCGTTACTCCACAATAAAGTAACTAAGCTAACTTTTGCCCCACTAGTTTTAAAAGTCCATCAGAAACTAACTAATTGGAAAGGAAGGTTTCTGAGTATGGCGGGAAGATCAGTCCTTATCAAATCAGTTTTGACTACCATGCCTTTTTACCAAATGCAATCTCTCCTGATTCCGAAAGGGGTATTTAAGGTGATTGATAAAATGAGCAGAGATGTTTTCTGGAACCATGGTGATAATGGAAACAAGATGCATTGATTGCTTGGGACAAAATTAAGAAAGAAAAAGACAGTGGCGGACTTGGGTTCAAAGATGTGTATCATCAAAATGTGGCCTTTATTATGAAACTTTGTTGGGCTTTACTAACAAAGCGTGAATCTCTGTGGGTCAAATGTATTTGGAACAAGTATAAATGTGGATCTACAAAATTTCCAACAATAGCCAGGAAGAAGAACCAATTGACTGTTTGGAGTGCAATTGTGACAGTTTGGGACTCTTTTCAGAAGAATGTTGGGAGCCGAATCAGAAATGGGCAAGATACAAATGTATGATGGGAACTGTGGTCCAACCTGGATCAACCTCTTTTCCATTATGTTGACAAGAATTATCATCTTTTGAATAATGATGATCAAGTTGCAGACTTTGTGAGAAACAATGGTACTTGAGATTGTAACAAATTGAGCCTTTTTTTTACCGAATTGGGTCATCCATTGCATCTTGGCAATGCCTCCACCTTCTACCTCTCAGGTCGACAATGATTCTATGTATTGGAGAGCATCCTATGATGGGAACTTTAGCATCAGGTCTGCTTGTAATATATTAGAAGAATCTATAAGCCAAGATCATAACCCGTCTTGGAAGAGTATCTGGCGATGGCCGATTCTGAAAAGAGCAAAATATTTCATGTGGCAAGTTTTCCATGAAAGCCTTCCTACAAACTCTCTTAGAGTGAGTCGTGGGCTAAGTGATCATAATAAGTATCCTTTTGAGTGTCAGAGAGAGGAATCTATTATACACATCTTGAGAGACTGTGAGATTGCATCCTCTATGTGGTTTTCTATCATTAACTCTATATATCATAGTACTTTCTTTAGTGGTAATTTGCAGGTATGGCTATCTTAAAACAGTTCTCACAATGCGGGATCATCATCATTTCGTAGATGGCCTTGGATAAAAATATTTGGACTAGTGTTCTGGACCGTTTGGAAAAATAGATGTCGTCAAGCTTTTGAGGGAGCCAGCAGTAACCATCTTTCATTAATTTATCAGTGCAAATTCTTGCTATTGGAAGGCATGGAAGGTGGAAAACTGCTCCATAAAATATATAATTTACCATCTAGACTTCAAGACAAATGGTGCCCACCACCAGAAGGATATGTCAGGATCGACGTCGATGGATTCGTCAGGTCACGTTGGAGAGCGGCTACCGGTGGACTGATACGAGACCATACAGGACAATAGATGGGAGGCTTCTTACAGAACCTAGGGACTTGCTCTTCCACTATGGCATAAATAATTGCTATTTACACAGGACTAAAGGTGTGTAGAGAGTTAGGCTTCAGCAAGATTCGGCTGTACCCAAATTCTACTGAAGCGATCCATAACTTTATGGTTGATGGTGGAATTTACCATCCTCTCCAGCATGAAATTGATGAAACTAGAGCTCTCATTTTTTTCTAATTGGGACCTTCAGATTGTACATGCTCATAGAGAAGCCATGAGATGTGTCGACTTTTTGGCAAATATGACTCACGATACAAACATGGAGCTTGTCGTATTAATAATCCTCTAGCTCCATGTTCGGATTTAATGTTAGTCGACTTAAACTTAACATTGGATCTTTTTTGTTTCCTTTTAGGTGATTTTAGGCTCAATGCCTATATGTAATCTCTCAAGTGTAAAACTTGCCAATCAATATTAAAAAGAAAAATGAAATAAAGCATTGAGACTTGAGATAATCCATGAGGAAAAAAAATTAAAATTTTGATGGGCATGAAACGCTGCGTTCCGTGATCTGAATAATCCGTTTCGGTCGTCTTCTTCCTGATCGTGTTTTTCTCGCGGCAAAAAACCAGATCCCAGAGCAGTTCGAATCTCTCTCCTTCTCGACAGAGCTCAGAGACAATGAGCTCCTCTCCTACAATATCAACCGTGGCTGTTGATCAAGATGGCAGCGTTGCATCACCTTCCGCGACTGAGTCATCCTCCGTGGACTTCGGCACTCCGGAGGCATTGGAATACGTCCGATCACTCACCGACGTTGGGGCCATGACTCGGCTACTCCATGAGTGCATTGCATACCAGCGAGCGCTAGACGTCGAACTCGACTATCATTTGTTTCAGCGGACCGACATCGACAAACAGCTCCTCCAACTCCAGAGATCCTCAGAAGTCCTCGACATTGTCAAGTCTGATTCCCAATACATGTTCTCCAACGTCAGCTCCACTTGTGAACTCGCCGATAATGTCAGCGGCAAGGTCCGGGAGCTTGACTTGGCGCAGTCGAGGGTGCATTCCACGCTTCTTCGCACCAATGCCATTGTCGAGAGAGGGAATTGTTTGGAGGGCGTGATTAAAGCGGTTGAAATTGAAGACTATGAATCCGCGGCGAAATATGTCAGAACTTTCCTCCAGATTGATGCAGAGTACAAGGATTCTGGGTCAGATGAGAAGGAACGATTGATGGCTTCTAAGAAACAGCTTGAAGGGATCGTGAGGAAGAAGCTTTCCGCCGCCGTTGATCAGCGAGACCATCTCGCAGTTCTACGATTTATCAGACTTTACACGCCGCTTGGTCTTGAGGAGGAGGGGCTGCAAGTGTATGTAGGGTATTTGAAGAAGGTAATTGGGATGAGATCCAGGTTGGAGTTCGAGCAATTGGTGGAATTAATGGAACAAGGAAATGCAGGTAGTAACAACAGCGATATGAACCTAAACCGAATTAATTTTGTTGGGTGTTTGACGAATTTGTTCAAGGACATTGTGTTAGCAATTGAAGAGAATTACGAAATCATGAAGTCTCTTTGTGGTGAGGATGGTATTGTTTATGCGATCTGTGAGCTTCAAGAGGAGTGTGACGCCCGAGGTTCAATGATCTTGAAAAAATATATGGAATATAGGAGGTTGGCAAAGTTATCTTCTGAAATAAATGCCCAAAACAATAATTTGCTTGCGGTTGGAGGAGTTTCTGAGGGGCCGGACCCCAGAGAGATTGAACTATATCTGGAAGAAATTTTGTCACTGATGCAATTGGGAGAGGATTATACTGAGTTCACCATATCTAAGATTAAAGGGCTTACTGCCATTGACGCAGAGTTGGTCCCACGGGCAACTAAAGCCTTCAGAAGTGGTAGTTTCAGTAAAGTTATTCAAGATATAACTGGATTTTATGTAATTCTAGAGGGTTACTTCATGGTGGAAAATGTGAGGAAAGCTATAAGGATTGATGAATATGTGGTCGACAGCCTTACAAATTCCATGGTGGACGATGCATTTTATGTGTTGCAGAGTTGCATACGAAGGGCATTATCAACGTCAAACATCAATTCTGTAATTGCAGTTTTGAGTGCTGCAAGTAGTTTATTGTCAAATGAATATCACGAAGCATTGCAGCAGAAAATTAGAGAACCAAACCTTGTAGCTAAGTCATTATTTTTGGGTGGTGGTGGTGTGCAGAAAACTGGAGCAGAATTTGCAACGGCTTTAAATAACTTGGATGTTAGTAGCGAATATGTTCTGAAACTAAAACATGAAATTGAAGAACAATTTGCTGAGGTTAGTGGTCTATTTCTTGTTCCTCACTTTCATTGTTGGATAACGAAATCTAATGATGTTAATATGGCTGACGCATTATACATACAAGGTCCACTAGATACGGCCGAAATAATTTTATATGTGTCTCAGTGAGTGTGCGAAAGGAGTCTATAGATAACTTTCATAATGAATTTTCTTAAAATTAAAGAGATCTTGAACCCAAGTATTTTTCATGTGAAGTGCAATGGTCATAGTGCTGAAATTGCAGCTAAGTAATTCTGTGCCTCATAAGCTGCATGAAAATTATGAACCTTGCCACTGTGCTAATTAATTGAGTTTTGGTGTGACATGTCCAAAAATGAACATGGGATAGAAGTAAAAGACAATGCAGAGGCGGGGGCCACGAGTAGCTTCAAGATTCCCTTGTGTCTTCAGCCCAATGAGTGCAGACAGAGAGTAGGGGTGTTTAAAAAATTTCAATCCCAATACTCCCAACCTGATCTTAGAATTTTAATTCTAAGAATTTTTCATCCCGGCCTAGACTAGGATCGGGATCACCTTTAGGGATCCCGGGATGATCCCGGTCTCAGTTTGTATTTTTTTTTAATTTTTATCTTATAAATTAAAATTATCATTTTATTTATGTATTCTTGGCTCTATTAATTAAGTTATCTTTTCAAAATATATGTATAACATCTTTAGTTGGAATTAAACGTTATATATTGCGATACTAATCTCAACTATATACTATATAAAGATAATAATGAAGATGAAAATAATAATAATAAATATAATTTCTAAACTCTAAATTAATTTATGTAATTATTATTAGTTGTTAAATGATTATTTTTATTAACAAAATATAAAAAAAATTATAATTTTTTTAAAAAATAAAAAATAAAAAAACCCAAGATCGGGATTTTCTGGACCGGGAGTAGAAAACCTTGATCCCGGTTCCGGGTTTAAACACCCCTAACAAATAGAGGGTCACATTGCATCCACTACTTGGTTATATAATTCAACACTAATATCATAAATTCAACTAGCAAATATTTAATTTATTAGCTGTGTCACCAACGGCCCTTTTTAACATATGTCCCAAACATTCTTAAACGATTTTATACAATTTCCTCTTCAATAGACATCATTCAAACTTTTCCATATTTATTATGAGTTTTACCTTTTTTTTTTTTTACATGACCACGTATTTATACCAACATTCTCATTGCTGCGGCTACAAGTACAAGTCATTAGCATAGTTTTTCTATTATTTAAATTATATGAATTACATTCCAAATTCCTCTAAGAAAAATCTTACAAATTTATAGGTCTCATTGATACTTTTCAGGCTTAGGCCATTTTCATGCTTTCATTTCAATTTATAATTCCTTGCAAAATCAGCATTAACTGAATGAATTATACTACTTTATATAGGTTTTTTCTGCACCAGCTGATCGAGAGAGGGTAAAATCTTGTTTGTCTGAATTGGGAGATATGAACAATGCTTTCAACCAGGCTTTGAGTTCTGGGATGGAGCAGCTTACAGCAACTATCACGCCGAGATTACGTCCAGTATTAGACAGTGTAGGAACAATCAGCTATGAACTATCAGAGTCTGAGTATGCAGATAATGAGGTCAATGACCCTTGGGTTCAAAGACTTCTTCATGCTGCAGAGACAAATCTCACATGGCTGCAGCGACTTATGACTGCAGGCAATTATGACACTTTCGTTCATTTGGTTATTGATTTTATAGTAAAGAGACTTGAAGTCATCATCATGCAGAAAAGATTTACTCAGCTTGGTGGCCTTCAACTTGATAGAGATATTAGGACATTGGTAAGCCATTTCTCCAGCATGACGCAGAGAACTGTGAGGGACAAGTTTTCTCGTCTTATTCAAACGGCAACAATTCTGAATCTTGAAAAGGTATCCGAGATTCTAGATTTCTGGGGTGAAAACTCAGGACCTATGACATGGAGACTAACACCCGCTGAGGTAAGGCGTGTTTTGGGTCTACGATTGGATTTCAAGCCTGAAGCAGTAGCTGCTCTAAGGTTATGATACCCTCTGCCCCTACAGATTCTTCACATTCTTTTGTTCTTTTTGAACTGAGAAGTATTACATCTTGATTTTTTTTTTGGGTATCATTATTATATACTAAATTGATATCTTAGGCAGTCATACTTCAATTCTTTTGTGCTTTCCAAGGTGGTCTTTGGTCATGTATAGGGAATCTTGCAAGAAACTGGAGCATTGCTCTATGTCGTCGACTGCCTAATTTTGATATAAAGATATTTCTTCCAAGTTGGTTTTGAAAATTTTCTCATCAACTTCAAAGCATTAAAGGTCAATGTTCGGTGAAGGATGATACTACTCCCCGACTCATGACGTAGGATAATTTTTTACCATATGGGACATTTTGTAATTTTAAGACAACAGAATGTGCTTATAAATGGGAACAGTTTCTGGAACAGTATATTGGCACCCGCACTCACATAAAAACTTACCTCAAAACATGGCCTTTGGAGGTGACAAAAAGTGGGCTTTTAGGATCCACCAAATTGCAAAGCCTATGTAATATATGGTTTCCTGTTGTCATCATAACCATGGGAGATGGGAGTTAAGACTCAGAAACCGATTATATCATCGATGAACAGTTTCCTTGTTATGATTTAGATAGCATATAATTCGACTATCACGATCTCAAAAACAAAATTCATATCTAAATTGTATATGGTTCGACTATCACGATTTGCCGAATCTTTAGATATTTTTTTCTTTTTCAACTCACGATCGAAAGGTTTATCCCTAATACTAAAACTATATTACCTAAAATTCCTTTCTTTCCCTCTTTAATTGTGCTTGATTCCTAAAAACAGTGAAGAGATCCTAAAATGTAGCTACTCCCAAAATGTTTCAGCTCATTGTGTCATTTAACGGCAAGGAACATAGAATCGGACCGGACCAGCCGGTCAAACAGGAAAACCAATCAATCGGACCCAAGTCCAGTCTGATCACAAGCTTTGACTGTTGGCCGTGTCAACTCGGCCAAATCTGAGTCTACTCGGCAGACTCGGCAACTAGGCTAGGTTGGTTGAGTCTTTAAGGAGAAAAAAAACAGTGAGATCAGACAATGAAGCGTGGCGCATGGTGAAGAACAAAGAACTAAGAATAGAGAGAGAAGAGTAGCAGACATAGAAGCATCTTCGACTTCACACACACACGTACTCACAAACTCATACTTTGTAGCAATGTAAACAAAACATAGAAACCTTGGGCTAAGAACGATACCACTGGAGATTGGAGATGTCTGAGATGATGGGGGTTGATGAAGAATAGGGCAGAGGGAATTCGGCAACTGAATAGCTTGAGAGGAGGTGACGAAATCTGGCAAGAGGAAAAAGTTAAAACACAGTAAAAAGAAATGGGAAAGGGAGGATATGAAGAAGAGAGAAGAAGATGGTGTTTGAAAAGGGAAAATTGAAAAACGGAAGATGAAAAGAAAGAAGTGTGGTGAGGTAGTGAGGTCTTTACTCTATAAGTCTATAGTCTTTTGGATTCCCAATGTATTATTTTAAAATATAATAAAAGAATTATTGTTAAAGAAAGAATAGGCCTCGCACTCGCAGATCATACCCTCCGAGCAAATGAGGACAAAAAACAAGTTGAAGTTCAGTCATTTAACTGAGCTCTACTGTAATTAACGTCATTTTTTTTTTCGATAGGATCTTTGGTCCATGAACCCTCCAAATTTTGGTATCTGGCTGTAACATGAGGTCTAGGATCTAGTGAGACCACGAACCAACTAGTCCAAACGCACCTAATTGAATAAGCCCAAAAGGTAACTACCTCTTTGAGGCATCTAAGGGGAGAGAGCTCCCAACATAAATTCTCATTGTAAATACCAATGTACTTTTTTGAATATTAATACAATCCCTTTTTTACTAAATAAAAAAGAATAGGTCTCATTAATTTCAATTAAAATTTTGAATAATATCATATTTTAAATTTTGATATGTTTCACCTTTATATTTTTAGAATTTTGTTGTATTTTGATGATAGTTAACTAGTTTTGACTCTTTTGATGTTAATTATGAGTTATGAATTTATTATTGTCAATTAAATTATAATATTTTAATATGGCCGGTTCAACACCCGCTTCAACCCGATTGAACCCTTTAAATCTTAAACCCATACCATGACTGGTTCGTTGTCTGGTCTAGTTTTTTGTACTTTGTTTAACGGTCAAACTTGACATTGACTTCCTGATACCCAGTGCTCTTAGGTGGTTACTTCCAGGGCAAAAATGATCCTTGAAAGACTTTTGGATACCCAGCGATTCTGGGTGGTTACTTATGGGGCAAAAATGGTTTATCTTATAAAACAACTTTCGGATATGCAAAGCTCCTGAGTTATTACTTTCAAGGCAAAAATAATCATTTTCCCTTTAACAATATTACATGTATGCATGCGATCCAACTCAGATACGTATGAATTCTTTATGACTGGGAAAAAAAAAAGACCTAACACTCGGATGAGAATGAAAAATGATTAACTCAAAACAATCTCTAAAATAAAATTTAATATAGTTAATGATAAACATTAAACTAAATCGATAAAAAGAACATAAATAACATCATGCAGCTATAGCAGAAATTAGGGGCTTGTTTCATAACTTGTTTTGGGAATAATTTTTTGGTTCTAAAAAAAACAGAAAACTTGTTTGGAAAATTGTTTTTACTAAATCATTTTTAAAAACAGGAAAACAAAAAGTTGTTTTTAAAAACCAAAAAACAAAGATAGTTTTAAGTTATTTTTTTGTTTTTATTTTTTAATTTTTCATTTTTTAAGGATATCACTTATTTACTATCGACACTACATTATCAATAATTATCACTGTCACTTCATCACCAACGGCCCTGCCACCATATCAATTCAAAAAAATAGATTTTTTAAAAACAAATATCCAAACAATTTTGATTTTTAAAACTTGTTTTCAAAAACTATTTTACATAACAAAAAACAGAAACTAGAATCAAACAAGCCCTAGATTCAAGAAAGGAACCTCCCAAGTTTGGATTTTGATTTCATAATTTTTGACACTTGTGAGACTTTAAAGAATATGCATATCAGGTGAGATTTGGGAAGGGAGAAGTGTACACAACTTTATCTCACAATAAAAAGACTGTTTTCAAGATTTGAATCTATAATCTCCCAGTCACATGGTAAACTATAGGACCTTAACCACCCCCACAAAAATAAAATTAATTGATAAAAAATAGGACCAAAATTGAGAAAATTATTTTTCCTTAGATAAATAGTGGACCAGAAAACCCCAAATATCTTCAATTCATGAAACAGAAAAGTAGTTCACTAAAAAGGTTCACTGGTCCACTTTATTTGGATATATTTATTAGGATATTTAGGTATCTAGATGCAGGAAGCTCTTTGGAGAAGAAAATGAGATGGAATGCAAGTATCACACTGTTAGTTCTACACTCGCCAACTTGTCACACACTAGGAAGCAGGTAATAGAAGAGCAAGTTATTGTACTAGTCTTCGCAGTTTTTTAGGGCCTCCAAATTTGTTGAAACAAAGGCTATAGAAAAGTTAAGAGTTTTATCAGATTAGATTGTACGAGTATTGAGACAATTAACTTATTAACTAGGGATTGTTCTGTTTCACATCCATTTAGGGACATCATCGATGATGCTAGGCTGTTGATATCCAGGTTTTGTCCTCCCCTATTTCTAGAGAAAACAACGTTAGCAGATCAGTTAGCGAAGATAACGCATACCTTTGTGGATAACTTTTGGTTTCTTTGATTATATACACCTTTCTTCTCCCGAGATGGTAGCAGACGAAGGGTTGCAACTTGCAAGTTTTAGCATTTCGATGTAATACTCGTTGAGTTAATGGATTTCAGTTTTTATTGGGGGAAAAAAAACATGAACATAAGCACGAGTGTCAGAGTCAAATCCATTCTTTTTCATTATTCCAAACTTCCCTCGTTCCCACCGTTATAATATGTTCAAAAGCCTCATGTACAGTGGCTTACAGCCAGACACTACTACCAAGGAGAGGTAATACAAGAATTTTACATTCTGCACATACACTACCAAGCAAGGCCATATATATGTAGGTATATATATCTATATGAACCATATGGGATAGCCATTGTTCACACTAGTTCCACAATCAATGACAGTGATAACTTAAAGGCAACCGGGGGGGAATCCAACCTAAAGAACAAATCCTGATTATATGAATATCAGCCTTAATGCTTTTTGGGATTAACATTTGATCCTAGTATCTGTAAGAACAAGAACATGCATCCAAAACTAAAAGCCAAAACAAGCAAATGGAGGTCAGACTGGAAACAATCAGACTTCGGCGGTGCCTTCGGTGAATTTTGGATCCTCACATCTATACCTGCCGTCTGGTCCGATTCCGAAACCTTTTGGATCAGCAAAGACATTCTCTAGAAGCTGACTGCGGGGTGGAAGAGGGCTCTCATCCGCAAACTCAACGGAATCTTCAATTAGCTCATCAACTTTCTTATCAATGTTCTTCAATTCCTGTTCATTAGCCAACTTGTTCTCAATCACGTATCTCTTGAATGCAGAGATGGGATCCCTACCAGCATAGTGTGCCTTCTCAGCTGGAAAAGTAGCAAGAGGTTATGATTGTTGATTATAATGAACTTTGCAACCAAAAACAAAAGACTGAGAGAAGCCAGAATAAGATGAGATGGATTCAATTATGTTACAAAATTTACTGGCTTAATTGAATCGCAAGATAAGTGCTATAAGATTAAGTAGATAAACATGTAAAAATTAAGAATTTGTGCAACTACAAAGACATCTCAAGAGGTAAGACATGTTAGAGGTACCAGGCAGCGTCAAGAACTAAAGCCTTTACAATAACTAGCACACGAAAAGGTGAAAACGTGCCTTACTAAAACATCAGAAGTTCAAACGTTGAAACTGACCAAAATAGGCATTCATTACTCTACAGAATAATAGGGAGGAAATATTCAAAGTAGAAATAACTAACATAACAAATGAAGGTTGATGAAGAGAAAGCCATGCGTCAGTAGTATTCGTAGGTAGAAAGGATCATGATATCTCAATATCATGGATTATCAGTTGTATCAATCTCACCAGTTCTTTTCATGTTAATTGAAAGGCAAGCATTCCAGCTTTATTACTATAATGACACACTTAGCCAGTGCTCATGCATATGATCAAGTTTTCAAGAATTATGACTAGTATAGAAGGGTTCACATCATAAAACACAAAAAAAAAGCAGTGTTTTTCATAAATAACAAATAGTATGATGCAAAGCACAAGTCTACAATCTGGTTTTGTTAATTACTCAAGCAAAATAACCCATCAGTACTTTCCAAGTATGGCTACTTCTATAGGCTCAAAAACCATCTCGTCAGTATGAAGTATATGTTAGTCAAACAAAAATTTGGTCTAATCTAACTGGATGGACTTAATGAATGTAAACCAAACTTTAAGCTTCAAGACAGGGTTAGGATACACAAACTTTTCATATGAAAATAATTCAGTATTCATGAGTCTTCTACTTATAATCACGGCCATCCAATAAGTACCCTTAGCCAGACGACTAATTGCTGAATTCATCTCAACTGCACTAACCAAAGATGCAATTAACTATATTCGCATTTCTGTACTTCAGTTAATCAGACATGCTAGGATTTGTATTTGATGTAAACATGACATCTAGACACCTTTTCAGCAACTGAGAGGCAGATGATAGTGCTTTGAACTGGTTGGATTTACTGGGAAGCAACGAAGTTAACTCACAGTAAACTAACTATATGACAAAACGTATACAAGGAGTATGCATAATTAGACTGCATCATAATCTGTCATGAGTACAAAAAAACAGGCGCATAATTTGCTTCAAGACAAAATTCCTAATAGGAGCAGATAATAAGGTTTGAAAAAGAAACATAGCACAAAATCTTACCAGGGTCACGAAGTTCATCGGGATCAGCGAGTGAATGCCCTCTAAATCTGTAAGTCTCGCACTCCAATAAAGTTGGTCCTTCTCCTCTCCTAGCTCTTTCAATTGCCTCCTTTGCCACCTCTCTGACCTTCAAAACATCCATCCCATCTACATGAACTCCTGGCATTCCAAACGCTGGTCCTTTCTTCCATATCTCAGGATCTGAAGTTGCTCTGAGATGAGACATACCAATAGCCCACAAATTGTTCTCCACCACAAACACAATCGGCAATTTCCACAAAGCTGCCATATTTAGGCACTCATAGAATTGCCCATTATTACAAGTCCCATCTCCAAAAAATGCCAATGTAACCTGATCAGCATCTGCTTGTTTCAATACCTCCCTTTTATACTTGGAGGAAAATGCTGCTCCAGTGGCAACAGGAATTCCTTCACCAATGAATGCAAACCCGCCAAGCAGATTGTGCTCTTTTGAGAACATATGCATTGAACCACCTTGTCCTCGGCAACATCCAGTTGCCTTTCCAAAGAGCTCACTCATCACAGCTCGGGCTGGGACTCCTTTACTCAGGGCATGAACATGGTCACGGTATGTGCTCACTACATAATCGTCTTGCCTCAGAAATTTGATGAACCCGGTTGACACGGCTTCTTGGCCATTATACAGGTGGACAAAGCCAAACATTTTGCCCCTATAGTACATCTGGGCACACATGTCTTCAAAGGTTCTGCCTAATACCATGTCTTCATAGAGCACTAAAGCTTCCTCTTTGGTAAGAAGCTGCATATATAAAGACATAAAGGCACTAATCTCAAATACTTTTTTTCCTTCCAAATCAATAGGTCCTTACTTCCAAGATGATAACAGATCAATTAGGCAAGAGACTGAGGCATATGCACATTTAACACACAGACACACAGAGACAGAAGCACAACAACAAGACCCTTGCACTCGAACCACTAAATGAGCCTTTTTTTTTTAGTTGGTTGCAAAGCATGAAACAAAATCGGGTTCAATTGAGCTCAACTGAATAAAAAGATTAGTTTTTTCAACTAGCCATTGCACAGAATCCATTCTAGAAGAACACCTACACGCACGCGCAACTCGTTCGAACAGCTATTCCCAAGAAGCAGAGATTCGTATAGAAAGAAGGCTACAACTCACCAGATTAGCGCTAGATTGGACCTTCTTTTCCTTGACAACGTTGGAAACAGCATTGGCAGTGGATCGACGGAGATGAGAAGGCTTAGAGGGAGCATGGTAACGAAGCTTGAGAGTGGATCCAAGGAAAGAGGAGCTAGCTTTGAAAGGATCAAAAGAGAGAGGCTTGTCATTGGATCTGGAAGCAGAGACAGAATTGATAGGCAGAGGCTGGACAAACTTGGTGGAAGAGAACGACATAATGGGAAGCTCAAGGGAAATGGAAGAGAGAGAGAGAGAGAGAGAGGAGGAGGAGGAGGAGGAAGAAAGGATTTGATGGGTGAAGTTGAAGGTGAAGGAAGGGGAAAAGAAAGTGTGTTAAGTAAGCGGAAGGAGGCGGAGGAAACGAGGAAGAGAGCCGTAGAATTAACCGTCTTGAGTGTTGGAGGCGATGAGGAATGAGGAATGAGGAACGAGGAATCTCTTCCTCTCTCTCTCTCTCTGGGGCAACAACAAGGTAAGCCACCCACACCCAACCAATTTTGGTTATTTTGGTTCCTTCCATTACATGCTCTGTCTGCTTCAGAAATTTTAATTATTATTACCATTATTACTAATTACTAATTCCATTTCACATCCTTGATAAAAAAAAAAACCCATTTTACATCAATATAATGTATTTTTTTTAGTAAAAGAAATCTTCCAAAAAAATAATTATTTAAGTTAAACAGAAACCTTTCTTTCATGTTCCCATGTCCGAACTAATAAACAGGTTGAAATTTGAAGATTATAAACGGGAAAAAATTTTGAAATTTTTGTTTTGATTAAAAAAATGCTAATAATAAGGGATTGTGCTATCTTAACAAATTATTATTATTATTGTTTTTTGTTGTTTTTGTGGTCACTCTGGACTAGATTTGCAATTGTCAAAAATAACTTTTTGATATTAGCAGTTTAATATAAAAAAGTTTAATTATGTTTGATTTATTTATGGTTTAACAATGGATTTTCAATATGAAAATTTATCATTATTTATCTTGTGCACATTGTATTTAATTATATTAAAAATAAGCAATATTATTAATAAGTTATAAATATGTATTGTTTGTTATAAATGTAGGTTTTACTACTTCTTTGGCGGTGATAATGAATCTTTAGATAATTTTTACTATGTTGTCCTTTTTTCTAGGTTTGGTAACATTGTAGGTATTTAGGTTGATATAAATCCTCATATCAACTTTTAGCTGTGGCTAGTTACATAACTTTTAAATCACAAAGATCTTAATAATCTCTTAACATATATATCTTTTGAATTACTAGGATTTTTGTGGTTTGCAAGAAATTGAATTTGTTACACAGGAACGAAGATTTTTCCAAATAGATTATCATTGTAGCACATGATGAAGCAGGCTTTGCTACCTCCCATGTACTACTCAAGCGAAGTAGTGACTATTAGTTGCCTAAGGACCGAGCATCTCACCCACTACAATTACAATCTGTACCAAATGATTACTATGGATATTGGGAGGTCCACTTCGGTATCACCAATGCATAGACTATTCAAAGAGGGATGTGGATTTATATATATATATTTTGATCGACAATCCTTTAACAGTTGGACTCTGACACCTTCAATATGACTTGGATGGCCACAAATACAATTGATGGCCTTATGGGATGAAATGATTTTCATTTTGCGCCAGCATCCGAGTTATATACCCACACAAATATCTAATACTTTGTAAGTTTATAAGGAAATCTTATATTGAGATTATACCTGAACCCATTCATATTTCATGAAATATATCTTATGTTTTGAAGGTTGTACACACACTATCAAGATACTTTATACCATATAACTTTACTTTTTAATGAATAGTTGCCTTTCTCATAAAAATATGTATATTGATATGTGATTATTTTTATGTTTACTTGACCCATTAAGAACATGCAACTCTTTCATTCTTTCTACGGGACATTTTGGTGCATTTGGAGGAGCTCCAAAAATATAGGATATACTAGCATGCACTAAAAGCCAAATAAGCCGCCACTTGCTAGGAGAAAGGAATATTTTATCTCTTGATGGTTTCCTTTGATAAAAACTAAAAAGAGAATGGATACAAAAAAAAAACATAATTGAAAACAATTTCATATGAACTTCCGAAGTTTCCCACTTGTATGGAATTTACAACTCTAGTATGAAGAGTCGCATTTCGATCAGCAAATATTTTTTTCCAACGTCAAATAAGTACTACTATCTTTAATTTTGAGATTTTAAAGTGTCATTACCATGAGTATTTGATCTACATTATCATTTTCCTTGAGGGGGAAACGGCTATGAGGAAGATTCATTTGAGACACGGGAAACCCAAAAGGAAAAAAAGGAAATCTGTGGCAAAATCTCATTTAGATCACCGTTTTTATTTTAAATTTCATAGATGAGAAAATCTATATATATAAAGAGGTAAAGGTGAGGGAACATCCTGAAATAATTTTTTCAGTTAGGTTTAGTATTTTAAAATATTTTGTAGCTCATCCAGATCTTGAAGTATTTTTTCTCAGTGTATCTAGCACACTATAAAGTATCATCAACCTTATATTCAAATCCATCATCCATCAATCAATAAATACACTGATTTCCTTAATTTATGTTTGTTTATCATTGATTGATTAAGCAATTATATTTAGAAATGATTTTGTTATTTCTTAAATTTCTTAACTGTCTATTCGTCCTAATTTTCTCAAAACACATCCAGAAATAATTTCACGGATTTGCATCTAGCTAAGACTATTTGGGGGGGGG
>JBAGKO010000003.1:3574066-3591695 GCA_037177275.1 Acacia concinna | reverse complement strand
ATAATTTTAAATTAAAATATTATTATTTAAAATAAAAATATATTATTATAATTAAAAAAATTAAAATTAAATTTTTAGAAATAAAAAATTACTTCCTACACACATGCAAACATGATTAAGCATCCTCCTTTTTATTAAAAAATAATTATTGTTGAGCTGAAATCAGAATTCACCACACGAAGCAATTAAAATGATGTTTCCAATGCATCTCATGTTTAATTCTAATAAAAGCTCAAGAAGTAGCTCCTAGTGGTCTAAGCCAAAAATTCTAAATTAAGTAATTTTTTAAATATTTATTATATTAATTTTTGAATTTTTTTTTATGAACATATTGTAGTATTAATTAAATAACTTGAAGGCAAAAAAAAATTAATTAAATAACTTAGTTGGAAGTTAAATGTAAACTAATGTAACATATAAATATAAAAGCATGAAATTAGATGCAAGGGTAAAATAGTAAATCCATTATTGCCACCCCTCTCCTCTTAAACTAAGCAAAAGCTCCATTCTCCTCCCTCCCCTCTAACAAACTAAACAAGGTTACATACCCTCCTTCCCCTCCCCTCCCTTCAAACCAAACACACCCTAAGGGGGGCTAATCAATGCCTTCCAAATCCAGGGCCAGATTATGCAGTCTAGAGTCTCTACATTACATCAAAGTACTGTACTTAGGTACTAGGACTCTGCCCTCTCAACCTAATGACCACTGAGTTATTCCTTTTCCAGCCATTTCCTCTTTCCCTTTTTAAAGGCTGGGTATTGAAAAACAAAAAAAAGCACTTTACAGACATCTTTACAAGGCTATCCTGCTGTAAAAACTACAAAGTTATATTTGTAACAAAGATTACTGACAGAAATTTTGGTGCTTTAACTGCATAACTTTAAGTAGCAATTGCAAAATAAAAAATGCAGGGATGAAGAAGACAGAATCAGTATTGAACATACGAGTCAAGTAGCTTGAACCAATGTGCCTCTGATTCCTCAGGATTTAGGCGAGGGGTGTTCCTCTGGCACAGACCAATACAAGCGTGCAATAAATTTTGTATGTCGTGAACCTATTACAGTGATCAGTAAGAATATTAGGTTGCCTAACAGAGATACAAATACTCAAGCATACACATACACCAATTAGAGTGCAGTAAAATGGCTTAATTTTGAGGGATAGAAATACAACCTCTTTCATTCTTGAAACATTGTCGAACAATTTTATATGGGAAGAACCCTTCAAGGAAGGTTTTGAAATTACAGCTTCCACAGCAGCGTCAAGCTCAACAAATTTCTCACTCAGACTCGAAAGTGTAAGAAGGAGAGCACTTCCAACATCACCAACCCTTTCTAACAAAAATGCAGCAGCATCTATAATTCCATATTCCTGGCACAGACGTAAACAATGTTCCACCCGATAGCTATCAAACATTTCTAAAAATTTGAGGACTGAACCACCTTCATACTGGCATAATAGCTGCAAAAGAAAATGTACCATCAAAAGATATATATCTTGGCTCCCAACCCTTTCGAGACAGGTAGGAGAAAGGGAGAAATGCTGATTACATAAATTGGCATGTGTCGCATCAATTACAACTAAGAACACACATCAGTTGAAATACTGAGCCTTAACATTCAATTCAAGTTAGTTCTAAATATAAAAAAAATCAAAATAATAGTGTGTGTCATAATAAAACTCACCTCAAGATAAAGCTCAATAAGATCATCAGTCACGTGAATAGGACTTTCACGAATGTACTTGGGAAAATTAGAAAGACTGTCCAAGTAAGCATCAACTCCTTGTGGATGATCCTTAACCTGTTTTCCACTGGGTGCATCCACAACATAATCTTTTCTAAATTTAGACAAGTCTAGTGTTCCAGAAAAGTGAACCTCAATGAGTGTCTTTAAATAAAGGAAAAGACTTCTGCGATGAGAGTGAAGTTCAGTGATGATATGTGAACTTTCATCACTGAAATGACTGATAACCATTAGGAATGTACCCTCCCTGCAGGGCATGAAAATGAGAATACAAATGATTATATATGTTTCATGAACTGAGAATATGCTAGGTTATGAGAGACTAAACAAGAAAATAAGACTGGAGTCCAGAATCTGAAAACTCCAGGACAAGACAAAGTGTTTCTGTATAATAATTCCCTCATTATAACAAGTCTTACAGCCAACTATATATAGACTTACAATGACAATAACTGGCTTGGAAAGGATAGGAACACACACATAACTGAACATACATAAGAAACTGTCAGTAACTACCCCTAATAATAACATAACAACACAAGACAATGCGCCTAACCCACACGGTTCCTTCTAGAGTAGACCATTAAAGGATGTGGATTCCTATCATTACCCCCAGGGGAAAGTCGCCTTGTCCTCAAGGCGAAAAGCTGGAAATTGGGTTGCAAGTGTATCATACAACTCCCAGCTGTTGTCTTCAGTGAAATGGCCTTTCCACTGTACAAGGAGCTCGACAGTTGGATTATTGGAGCATTCTGAAGTAGCTGAAATCCTGGAGGACAGAATCTTCTCTGGTTCAAGTTGACATTCCCAATCAGCTGAGAAGGGTAATGGAGGCAGATCTGAAGATTGATACCCATGTGCTTGTTTCAGCAGTGACATATGGAAGATTGGATGATGAACTCTGGCTTCTGCAGGTAGTTGTAATTCATAAGCAACACTTCCTATGCACCTCAGGATTGGATAAGGTCCACAAAAGCGGGGTGCCAACTTTTCAAATTGTCTTTTTGCTAAAGAGCGCCGCTTATATGGCTGAATCTTTAGGAAAACCATATCCTACTTGAAACTCCACATCTCTTCAGTTGGCATCTGCATAATATTTCATTCTGTCTTTTGCCATGGCCAAGTTTTCACGAATGGTGGCCAACACTGCATCTCTTTCTTCAAAGTAATTTTCCAATTCTTCTAAGCTGGTAGATCCCTTCTGAAATGGCAATAGAGTCGGAGGTTCTCGCCCATAAACGATTTTAAAGGAGACGAACCAGATGATGAGTGAAATCTTGTATTATATGATAATTCAGCCCAATGCTGACAAGTACTCCAATTCTTGGCATGATCTTGACAAAAACATCTTAAGTATGTTTCAAGGCAACGATTCACCACTTCAGTTTGCCTGTCTGTTTGGGGATGATAAGCGGTACTCATGCGTAGCTTGGTTCCACTGAGTTTAAAGAGTTCTTGTCAGAAAGCACTCAGGAAGATTGTGTCTCTGTCTGAAATTATTGATTTCGGAAATCCATGTAGTCTGACAATATCCTTGCAGAAAACAGCAGCAACAGATTTTGCTGTGAAATTGCGGGGTAAGGCTATAAAATGTGCATATTTGCTCAACCGGTCCACTACCACTAGTATAGCCTCATAGTTATTGGGATTTGGCAGTCTGATGATAAAATCCATAGAGATGTCCTCCCATATCTGTTGTGGAATATCAGTTGGCTGAAGAAGACCTGCTGGAGATTGGGGAAGGAATTTATTGGTCTGACAAATGAGACAGATTGACATATTGCTTTACTTCATGCTTCATGTTCTTCTAATAGAAGTGTTGTTGCAACCTTTTTAGTGTTTTCATCACACCACCATGGCCACCTTGAGGGGACACATGTGCTTCGGCCATTAATAATCGAGAGAGATCAGAAGTTGCAGGTACCACCAATCTATCTTTGTAGTACAAAAGATTTGATGAAAAAGCAAAATGAGGGACTGATGCTGGATCTGATCGCAGAGATGCAATTATAGAAGAAGTGTATTGGTCCTCTGCCAAGAGCTGTGGTAACTTGTCAAAATAATCTGGTTTTGGTACTGCAATCACAAATAACTCAGCGGAATGTGTGCAACGAGAAAGGGCATCAGCACCTTGGTTAGATGAGCCAGCTTGATACTTAATGGTGAAATCAAAGGGTAGTAATTTCATCATTAATCTTTGCTGTTCTGGGGTCGTAATACGCTGCTCTAGAAGATATTTGAGGCTGTTGTGATCTATTAACACCTCAAATTTATGCACCAATAAGTACTGCTTCCATTTCTGCAGTGCAGATACCAAGGCAAGAATTTTGGCGCTTTGAAATAGATAATCCTTTGCTGTAAAAAGCAATTGGATGCCCATTCTGTTGTAGAATAGCTCCAATTCCAGATGAGGATGCGTCACATTCTACCACAAAAGGTTTGGAGAAGTCTGGAAGCTGCAAGATGGGTACATTGATAAGTGATTCCTTCAAGTAAAGAAACGCCCTCTTTGACAAATCTGTCCACAAAAAAGAATTCTTTTTAGTCATATCAGTGAGTAGTTTGGCAATACGGCCATAATCCTTCACAAATCTTCGGTAATAGCCCGTCAGACCAAGAAAGCCACGTAGTTCTGTTATATTCTGAGGCAAAGGCCAATCTATGATGGCTATAATCTTGTCAGGATCTACTGCCACCCCATTTTCTGATATGATGCGACCTAAAAAGGAAACTTCCAGTTGTAAGAAATCACACCTTTTGGGGTTTGCTATGAAATGCTGCTGATGCATAAGGTATAGGACAGTGTGAAGATGAGACATGTGGTCTTCAAAGTTTCTGCTGTATGCCAAGATGTCATTGAAAAATACCAGGATAAATTTTTGAAGGAATGGATGAAACAAGTCATTCATAACAGCTTGGAAAGTAGCAGGGGCATTTGTAAGTCCAAAAGGCATGACTATAAATTCATAATGTCCAGAATGAGTTCTAAATGCAGTTTGAAGCACATCTTCTGGCTGAACTCTAATTTGATGATAGCCATATCTTAAATCTATCTTAGAGAAATACTTTGCCCCATGTAATTCATCAATAAGTTCATCAATATTGGGTATAGGATACTTATTTGGAATAGTGATGCGGTTTAGATCTCGATAATCTACACAGAACCTCCAAGTGGAGTCTTTCTTTGGCACTAGCAATATTGGGCTGGCAAAAGGGCTAATGCTAGGACGTATGAAGCCCTTTTTCAGTAATTCATCAACCTCGGGCTCAATTTCATCTTTCTGGTAATAAGGGTATCTGTAAGTACGTATGTTTGGAGGTACTGAATTTGGATACACAGGGATGGCATGAGAGATATTCCTGAACAGAGGAAGAGTCTTTGGATCTTCAAATACAGCCTGATATTCCTGTAACAACGTTTCAAGTGCCTCAAATTGTCGAATCAGATTGTCGCTACAGATTGAAATTGAAGAATTTGCTGTTGATGTTATGCCAACAACGTCTGTACTGCAAAGTGTAGGAATAGGATTAGGCTGAGGAGTTCCTTGGAGTTTATATTTTCTTCCATCTACCCAGAAAATCATAAACATTTGATGCCAATTTGCTTCCACTGTGTTCAATGATGCCAACCATTTGATTCCTAAAACCATGTCAAAGCTACCCAATGAGAGTGGAAAGAAATCATCCTGTATAGTTAAATTCTGGACTGTGACCTCAATTTGCTTGCAAACAGACTCACGATATCATGGACCCATCACCAACTTGAACACCGAAGGGAGGAAGTCTTTCTGTTTTAATATTCAGTTCTTTTACAATTTTGTTTGATACAAAATTATGAGTTGACCCATTGTCGATAAGGATGACTACCTATTTAGTTTGGAGCAAACCCTTTACTTTCATGGTGCTGGCCGATGCCTTTCCTAGAATGGCATGAAGAGATATCTCGGCTATATTGACGCAAGTGGTGTCTTCTTCATCCATCTCACCTTCTTCGGGATCTTCATGAATTTCGAGCAGCTCTAGTGACGATGAGTTACAGCGATGGCCTGGTGAGAATTTTTCTCCGCATCGGTAACAAAGTCCCTTATTTCTCCTTATCTTCCTTTCTGTTTCTGAAATTCCCGAATATTGCGCTGGATTATTGGAATATCCCATCGACTGCAACGGCTTGTTAGGGGGTGTAACTGCTTGATTTGAAGAATAATTAATTCCCCAATTTTGCCTTGGCTGTTGGTTCCTAATATCCCACCCGTTGAAATTATTTTCTGTTTCCTTGGATTGCGCCATTCTCATGCTAGATCTTTGCGATATTTGAGAGGAATTTTTAGATTTGAATTCTAGGGCTAAATTGGAAGCCTTGTACACCATTCTGGGTTTTTGAATTTTTATGTCATATTTGATATCGTCCTTTAGCCCATTGATGAAGAGTGCTAAAGGCAATGTTCAGGCCACCCTTGAATTCGTGAAGACCTGCGAATAAATTCCTTTCTATATGCCTCTACTGACCCAGTCTGTTTGATGTCATAGAGAAATATGTCAGGATTCTGAAATTCCGCTGGTCCGAATTGTTCTTGGAATATATTAATTAAGTGCTCCCAGAAACGTATTGTTCTTGTGGAAGAGACCCATGTAAACACGTCAAGAGCTTCTCCTTCCAAATTCATGGCAGCAACTTCAACCTTTAAATCTTCTGGTGTTTGGTAATAACGGAAATATTTTTCTGCCTTCATAATCATCCTCTTGGGTCACCACCTTCGAATCTGGGAAAATCAACCTTGGTACGAGGCCTTTTAGATAAATTTCTGGCCCACCATGGCACTTCACTGTCGGACTCATCATTTTCTTCGTCCATCTTGTGTGCTTCTGTCACTATTTGATCGATTACAATGGCTGGTTGTTACTTCCTCTTGATTTCCTTCACATCTGCATCCAGGCTCTGAATCTTATTGACAATGAAACCCAACTGTTAGGACATTTCATTGGGAGTGGAAGGAATTTCAGAAGAGGAGGGTTTGGAAGATTCTGCTTCCTGGTTTGGAATGGCAGAATCAGATGACTGCTGTTTTTTCTTATTGGCGCCCATAACACAATGGTCCAGAGATGATGGCTCTAATACCAAAATGCTAGGTTATGAGAGACTAAACAAGAAAATAAGACTGGAGTCCAGAATCTGAAAACTCCAGGACAAGACAAAGTGTTTCTGTATAATAATTCCCTCATTATAATAAGTCTTACAACCAACTATATATAGACTTACAATGACAATAACTGACTTCGAAAAGATAGGAACAGACACATAACTGAACATACATAAGAAACTGTCAGTAACTACCCCTAATAATAACATGACAACATAAGACAATGCGCCTAACCCACAGGGTTCCTTCTAGAGTAGACCGTTAAAGGATGTCGGTTCCTATCAGAATATGTAAAGAAGAAATTCTGTATAACCTGCAGAAGAATCCAATGAAATTATAACTAATGACAAGGATTACCTGCTCAACTCAACCAGTTTAGCAATACGAGATATCACTGCTGATCGAATAGCAGCACGGTCACTGCCAGTCAGCTGCATTAACATTGTGTGGACAAAGGAGAAGGCATGAATAGGTTCATCTACATCTTGCATATAGCTATCCAATGCTGCTACATACTCATGTCTGATGGCATGGATAAACCCACAAACCTAAAAAATCAACAGAAACAGTTGAAAATATCAGTTGAAATAAACTTTACGTTGTGCCAAGGCTCACACTCTAATAAGTTGAAATAAACACAAGGCTAAATTGCAAAAAACGCTCTTGAACTTTGAGGCATATGTAACAACCCCTTCACATTTAGAACACGACAAAAAATCCCACTAAACTATTTAAAGTAGTACAAAAAACCTCTGCTATTTATGGGTGAGTCATTTTACTATATCTCAATAACCATATACCACCTTAAACGTCTTTTGTGAATCCCTAAGATTTTGGATCATGTGCAAATAAAACTTCCATCATTTCACACTAGATTAGTAAAATATTGAATAACTTGACGGCATGGGAGTTATCTTGATAAAGCCAGTGATGCCCAAAAGATTTGGACATCCTCTCCAAAGACCTATGGCAGGCAATCTAGGAAGGGAGGTGATTTAGAGAGTACTAAAATCAGAGGTCTAGAGTTTTATCCCAAGGTTTATAACCATAAGGCTAAAATGGTATTAGATTGTTAGGGTAGGTGTAGCCAGAGGTTTGGGCAGTGTTAGTAGAGGGTTAATGACTACTTGAGGTATAAGATCATCCTTTCTGCCAATGGTGGGAAAGTTCAGTCTTTTGAAAGTATTGTCAGGATTGAGAGAGTTTTGGCCTCTTGAAAGTCCAGAGTCATTGTGCTGTAGGTCTTTTGTTCTGTTTCTTATTAATTTGTATTTGTTATAATCTGATTTAGTTATGCAGTAAGAGTTATAATCAATCGCAGGTTAATCCCATTCTCTTGCTGTCTATTTCTGGTTTTAGTCTTGTTATCAACTTGTTTAGGAGAGGGTTATATTACATCTCCAAAAATTTGAAGGTTTAAGGGATCCTTTATCAAATTTTAAAGATCAAAGAGGTCTTCTACACATAAACCCCAATTCAAGGGGGTTATGGATAATTTAGTGAGCAAAGTAAATATTTGATGCACTTTCCTTTCAAAGACTGTACCACCAAAATGGACATTGTACCTGGTGGAATTGTGCTTTCTCACAAAGGCCTAGAACATATGATGGATCCCAGTCTGATTCTGGCAATACTCTCAGAAGGGCAAGCACCTGTTTTTCTCTCTTTTCTGGAGTTGAACTTAACAAAGAACCACTAATTGGAAAAACACTCTCTGACGTCAAATATTCCAATAATTGAAATAGCACACTCTTTGACACTTTAACTCTTTGAAGTGCAACATAATATGCAATGAACTCAAAAATATGACCCATGTCCTTATTTGAAGGCCACTCTTTTAGCAATCCATCATCACCACTGATAGAGGTTGTGTCTGTTGGAGAAACAACAATTAAGCGAATGAGACCATCCACTGTATTCTGAACCAAAAGATTTTGAGTTACAGTAATATCATGAATTCCCTTTTTTGCCTCTTCATCATCTCTGTCGGCTAAATCCACTGAAGATGAACTATAATTTGAAATTTCATCTTCTACAAAAGCACTTCTTAGAACATCTAATGTAGCTTCAGTATCCAACTCTAAGAGAAGATATAAATTCAGGCATGGTCGTCTAACCCCCAAGTCTGAAACCCTGTGTGATTTCAGAACATTTGATTCCTCCAACAAAAACTCTACAAGTTCTTTTCTAAGAGATGGCAAGCGTGTAGGAGGAAGAGTTCCACGGCCTGGAAATATATCCAAAGTGGGATCATCTTTTAGAACTAGTAGTCGTATTTCAATGCTTCAGGTAGAAATAAATGAAAAGAAATCAAACACAAAAAAGATTAAAAAAAGATGCCAGGTAGTTTCTATAAAGAAAGAAATACCTGGTGGAAAAGCAAGACCTGTAAAGCAGTACTTTAGATAAACCAGCATTCTGTACCTGATATATGGACAGAAAAGCACGAGTCAACCAACAAGCTTAAATTAGACTAACTGTTTAAGGTTTATATATTCATGGATGCCTGAAGCAACCTTTAAATAATTGCAGCCAATTTCCTGATTTAATTAGGGACTAAAATTTTATTCAAATAAAGACTACAATGAAGATAGTAAATGATCTAACACAAGTAGAAAGTTAAACAGGTAAAGGTTGAGCTGGACTAGAAAGCTTAAGTATAGGTGGTGCGCCCAGAGCAGCCACAACCTTGTATAAATTAGAAATGGCAATAAAAAGATAAAAGGAACTTACCCGAGTGCAGTAGCACTCTCCTTTTGGCTACTTTGTAAGACAGCAAAAAGCTCCTCTAAAGGTGTCCTGAAATCATCCAACCCTTTGTTGAAAAGATACACCAATGCGCTATATAGTCCATGCTCCTGGCATAATCTAACAACCTAAAAAGATATCATACATAACTATTAGAAGTTGAGTCCCAAACCTACTAAATTTGGTTGTTCAACAATAAAACAGATTTTAAAAGATATAACAACAACCTGATTGAAATCCAAGGAAGATATGTCCATATGAAGAACACATTGCTCTACCCTCAATAACCACCCTTTGGTGCTATAATGCTCCACCAGAGCTTGCATAATCTTTAGAAAGGAATGGGAAATTAACCAATCAAAGAAAAAGAGCAGTTATCAATTATAACTATAGACAACACGAATTCAAATCCAAAAAAAAAAAAAAGTTATTATCCAATACCTCTGGAGGCAGAGATCCAAGCATGTCCTTCAAAATGTATGGCTCCAGAAGTTCCAGAAATGTGTCTGAAAAAAGGTATAAATCATTTGATCCAATAACTCTACCCAGCTAGTACAAGCTGTATCAATAATATCAAACAGTTCCCATAGGGTGTTCGCTTTTTTCTAGACTTAATTAGCTTTACTCAAATAGTCCAAAAAAACAAAAAATAGATAGCTTCATAAATTTTGTGAATATAAATAAACTAATTAAAAATCTGTTTATTCATGGGTGTCTAAAGTCAAGGCATACATTCCTATTTAGTTGAAAACAAACTTAGCATAATAGTGACGGCTTTTGGCTTTGTGGTATTCTTCAGTTATCTGCTTATAACCATATACCTTTTCAATAATTATTTCTCATATTTTGATTATAAGATTATGCACACATTACAACAAGATAGCAGCTTCTTGATCATACATCTCTCTGCGAAGTGTCATCTACAATTCTTTCCATTTCTGATGTATGAAAAAAGAACAAAGGGATGAGAAGGACAGGTACCTATTAAAAAGTACTCCCCCGGTCTTAAATATAAGACAAAGTTGATTTTTTTTTTTTTGAAAATTAAGGAAACTAAATAAGTTACTTAATTATATCATATATTATGTATCATTACATTATATATAAGTTTATAAGTTAAGCAAAATAGTTTATCAAAAAAATAATTTTTCAGTAATTTAATTAGCTTTTTTAATATCTCCAAAAAAGTCAACATTGTCTTATATTTAGGACTGGAGGGAGTAGTAAATAAACCTTTTTGTTAAAAGGAGGCCTTGGTAGTAGGGAACTGGGAAAAGAGGGGGTAGGGATTTGACCCACAAACACCAAGATCCCCAAGCACCAATATCCAGAATAGGTGTCATTTATGCCAAAGCTATTGGGCAAACAAACTATTCTTTTGGTCTTTCCATAGACCTCTAGGTAAGTAAATTATGTTGTAGTAAAATTTATCATAAGTAGATGTTTAAAATGTATTATGTTTGCTCCGTCTAACATGGAGCTAAGTATTAAATGACCTCCTACCTAGTACCTAAAGTAAAGTACAGAAACTCTTAAAGCTAGTCAATGACTATTTTCAAATTTTGTTTGGCTCGTTGAAAGGCTAGAAAACCATGACTTTTCCCCTTGGTTGGCTAAAAATATCAAATAAGATCAGAAAAACCAACAAAAAAATGACAGCGGCTGGCGCTGACAGGATCAAATTACGGCATGAAATAAAACCGGAAGCCTTAAAATAGAACAAGATAAAAAGCTAAAGAAGTAGGATTACCTCTTTGTTGAGCATCTACGAACTTAGAGAAAATTTCATCAAAAAGTATGTCAGTCCTTTTGATATGAACACAGAATTCAACAGCAACTCCACCAACACGAGTATACTGCTCTTTTATATCAGAATGCAAGGAAGAGCTTCCACCATTCAAATCATTAGATTGATCCACTTTACCAAGTTGATTGCAGAATGCCACTGAAATGTACGAGAACACTTCTTCAACATAGGATGTTAGCAATTCCAACAAGAAGGGCATTATGATCTCCTGTATGGCATTCAGGTTTCTAGGGAGGTCAATAACCCCATGAGCTTGACCATCATACAGAGTCATTGCCATGTTCAAGGCACCCATCCAGTCACCCGCTTTCCGCAAAACCAAAATGCGCTCTTTCCATGGGTGCAGACGGGAAACAACAAGATCTGCCGGGCCAAGTATATAAATAGAAGCGCCACGTGCAGCAATACTGTTATGATAGGCTTTTTCTGGGTTTCCAAATACATTGATGAACTGAGTATGGTAAACTACCAGATCATCTCCTCCAGTACCATCTACACCAACATTTGTTTTGTGAATCACCCTTCCATCCTTTGTGAACAAGTAAAGTTGTCCAGCCGATGTTAAAACTACTAACATCTGGAAAAGTGCAAAAACAAACAGAAGAAAAGTGACACAACAGATTAAGTATAAGGAAAGGAAGCAGTTGGCAGAAAGTAGCAATATTTGCGGAACAAGAGTTGATACTATACCTGATCATCCAACCATGCCACACCTATGGCTGCACTGTCAAGAGACCATTCCCCATAAAATTTTACTTCTGATTTGATCAACTTTGCAACCTGAACTTTCCTATCCCAAGCAATTGCGAGCAAGGAAACTCTTTCCGCAGCTTCCCCAGACATATTTTCTGCAATACATAATATTCAGAAAGATGATGACATGGAATGTAACAAAATAAATCAGTACCATTAGAATTACGATCTTGTCCCATATGTTTCCATGCAGTATATGGCATTGAACCCTCCCGAATCCCATCTGGTCTATTCAATTGTGCATAGGCTTTCAAAGATGGTAGTTGTACCTATAACAAAGATTTGATCTTTTTAGTACATAATGAACAAAAATTCTCAGCAACACAAAAGAAGAAAGTACAGGATAAAAGCATGTGGAATCAGTGCAAGCAACTCAAAGCTTCATACCACCAGAATATATTGATGGGTGACAAATATGACCACACCTTCCTCAATTAGAGAAGAGCCTTCATTGAAGAGTTTCCAACCTGCATCTCCCCCAACAACTCCTCCCATCATGCTAGTGATACTGCTTGTTGAAACTGTAGTATTTTCATGGGAGTAAGATGATGCACCTCCACTGAGTTCATCAGAAAGGAGCGGTGAAGCTGATAGCACCACACCCGTTCTTTCGCCGTCAAGTAGACACTAAGAAAACAATACAGATTTGAAAACAAAGTGTAAGAAGAATGAATGTCGTGTGAGCTCAAGATTGTCCTCTGTAACATAATGCTCTACTCAATATATTGCTAATTACCGCAAATAACCATGTACCTGACTTTTACTGGAGAACCTATTGAGCAAAGGAAGTATTGAGATGTTCTGCAAGTGAACCAGACCCTTACTATCACCAGTAATTGCTTTAAATTGACGAGTATTTTGAGGATCCTGTCCCAAAAAAAATGCATGCACTACTGGTGCTGTATGCTCTCCACTAATAACTTTTGCAACCACAGCTTTATGTACATCCCAAACAGTAACACGACCATCACCATAACCAGCTAAAAGTACGTCCCCTTGCTGATTAAAAGACATGGATGTTACTGGAGCACGAGAACGATCACCTTGCATGCCAAGCTTCAACATCTGAGAAGGAAACAACATAGGTTGATAAAAGAAGTAATATGTCACGTTAGAAGTTTATCATATAAATATTAATAAAAAGGATCTGTCTTCTCACTTCATTCTCTTAGAAGTTTGATTATTCAAAGGGTTCCTTTCTGGTGTACCATGGTGAATACAATATATGACAAAATTCCTAAATTCATCCGTTTTGCACAGTGAAAAATCCTCAAATCTAAAAAGAAAATTTTCCATTAATTAATATATTGAATTCTCAACTATACTAGTACAATTCTAAGAGATTGGGCTATAAGGAAAGAGCTAAACTATTTAGAAAGTGAAAAGAGAAATTGACCAAATATTCAAACAACGAAGAAAACATTAAACTAGAGATATTCTAATAAGAACGGTTGATTATGGCGAAAAAACCTTTCCATCCATATTGTCAGCATGATAAGGGGAATATCTACTGGGAAACACAGCAATGAGCCCTTTTGTCATTCCAACTGCAATGTAATTAGCATGAACTGCCAAGACTTGAGGGGAACCATGTTCACGCCTGAATGTTTGGGATGAGATGACTCTTGTGAAGACATTGTCAGCACTAGTATCAAAATATCCCAATGTTGTGGAACCCCTTCGAACACCCTCCAGCCTCATTGGCTGGGCGGCAGCACCCTCCTCCCAGTGCATACCAGTAGAAGCATGCCTTTTCTCCAGTTCTTCAGCTAACTCAAGTGGCTTCTTTGAAGAGTGCAATTTCTTCTCCGCTCTCCTACTGGCCCTTTTGTTTTCCAGTTGCTCAAGTGTCTCTTTTACCAGATCTGAAACGTCACTTGTTGAACTACTATCGTCATCATCAGTCAGGTCGTCTTTATGATCCTTCATCCCAGCATTAGCATTCGATAGTTCTTCTGTTTCCGCAGATGCAATATTTGATCCATCCTCATTCAATCCCTTGTCGCTAATATCATTATAAAGACTCCAGTTTCCATTAAAATCCTTGTCGACAAATGGATCAGAATTCGTTTTCGTTCTAGAATCAGGTTCGCAAGCAGAAACAGATATCTCAATACCATCTTCATCGGAACTTCCATTCTCTTCCATCACACAAGAAGAATCATTATGCTGCTCAATTTTATTATCCACTTCAGTCGCAACTACTGCTTCATTCTCAAAATGCACATTGGGTATGCTCTCTCGCGTATGCTCAAAAGCCTCAACATTTTTGGACACTTGGTCAAGATGATTAACTTCAGAAGAACGAGAATCGTCCATTTTCTCGTCGACCTCCTCTGGTTTCTCACTAGACTTAGAAACATAGATACCAGCCCCGCCCAAGTCACTATTAGAAGATATATCGGAATCATCCCCAAGAGTTGAATTCAATTCACCACTATCTTGAACTTTCTGGAGAGTCCCACTCCCAGCCCTCCTCGACTTAATCGCAGCTGCATGCGGCGTCGGTATCGATCTAGAAGCTGCAGCAGCAGCAGCCAACGCCGCACCTGGTTTCGCATTCGACCTCACCCCAGGGAAAAGAGTCGGGAATGGGCGCGAAACCCTGAGAGAACGGTCATCGGGTTTCTCTCCATGCCTGACCCGAGAAAAATAGCTAGCTCTAGGCTGGCCTATCCTATTGTCCAAGTTAGTTAGTTCCTGAGGTTCTGGATTATTCTGCCTACCTTCAAGTGCAAATTCTGAGACCGAATTTCGGGAAGAAGGGGCTTGGCTAGTAACAGAGGGATCCAAGGGGCGGTGACTTTGACGCACATGAGAGGATGGCGAGGGAGGAGAGGACGATGAGGATGAGGAGGTATCACAATCGTTGAGGATTTCGTCGACAGTGCGGTGAGGAGCAGAACGTAAGACGGCATCGTTAGTGCTATTGTCGTCATTTTCGTCGGAGGAGGAAGCGGACGAATTGAGGAAGGAGTCGAGGTTGAGATCCATGGAGGTTGATTCAGGTGTGATGAGTTTACTGCTCATCTCTGGCTCGAAGCAATGTTGCCGGTAGACGACGGCAGTTTCCACTTTCCCTACTGACAGTTTTTTGTTTTTCCAAGCGCTAAAATCTTTCGCCAGCCCGGATCTCTCCCGGGAACATGAAATCCAAAATTAAATTCAATATCACTTATCGGAAAAAAAAAATCCAATATCCAATAAAATGATTAAAGCTTGTTATGCCTCTCTGTTACTTAACGTAGAATTAGATAGCTAATTTAAATATTTTCCGAAAAAAAAAACTAAAACCCTTAATTAACTTTAGAATAGTTTAAAAAATATATAAAATAAATACAAGGAGAAAGAGAGACTGATGCGGCCATTTCAATCCACTGTGATTGTAAAGCTAATGGGGAGGAGAATTAGTTACAGGTTTATGGTGACAAAACTAAAGCAATTGTGGGTTAGGAAGGGAGAGATAGATATATTTGATTTGGAGAATGATTTCTTCTTGGTAACCTTCCAAGACAGAGAGGATTGTATGGATGCTCTGACAGGAGGACCATGGTGGTGGCAGATGCATATTTGAGTGTATCTCGATGGAGGCCAGACTTCAATCCGAAGCAAGAAAAAATTGAATCAATGATTGCTTGGGTAAGAATTCCTGATTTACCTGCTCCCCTGTTTGATAAGAAATTTTTGCATAATTTGGGAAATGCAATTGGGAAGGCTATTAAGCTGGATATTTATACTGCTCAAAGAACTAGAGGGAGATTTGCAAGAATGTGTGTAGAATTAGATTTAACAAAACCACTTGTGCCAGAATTTGAAGTGGAGGGACAAGTATTGAATGTAGTATATGAGAGTATGGGTGCATTATGTAGAAAATGTGGGAGATTTGGCCATTGAATGGAACATTGTGAGGATGCTAACTAGAGGAAGAGTGAGGAACAAAAATATGAATAAAGAAAAGACGAAAAAAAAAAGGAGGAAAGAGAAAGAAAAGAGTAAGGATTATGGAAGACAGTCCAAAGAGGAAGAAGGGTGCAAAAGGGAGTGTATATAGGCAAAGAGCAACAAAGAGGGTCAAGGTTCACAGTGTTAGAAGTAGAGGAAAAGCAGGTTGATCAAGGTGTAAGACTGAATGAAGGAAAAACAAAGGTAATGAGGGATATTACAAATACCCAGGAAAATATTCAGGGGAAAAAAGAAGGAAAGAAACATATAGTAAATGAATATGGAGTGCAGTATGGAGAGTTGAAGATTGGTGGTGAGAAGAAAGAATTTTAGAAAGATAAGAAAGAGAAGGTGGGACTGTTGAAAAAAAAAATCCAAGAAATCAAGAAGGGGGAATGCAGTGAGAGAGTATATAGTAAAAGGCAGGAAGATAGTGATGTGGAGATAGTAGGAGAAACAAATATACAAAAAATGGATGAAGGAAAAGCAAATGTGAAGAATACGGATATGATGGATCCAGGAGAGTATGAAGATGAAATTATGGGAAAGGAGGATATGGAGTGGGGCAAGTAAGGTTTAGAAGAGGAGGAAGATGATATAGAGTGTTCAGATGTGTCGCCAGAAGTAGGAGTGCATACTCCTGCATTGGATATGGATAATTGATGTATGATGTTCTTACTGAAATTGCACCATGAAGATCATGATTTGGAAAAGCAGGGGAGTAGCTAGTAAAGGTTTTGCAACTGCCTTAAAAGAATTACGGAGCAAATACTATATTGATATCGTAGTTATTATGGAACCACGAGTAAGTGGTGTAACTGCGAGTAAAATAATAAAAGGATGGGGCTTTAAATATTTAGTCAGAATGGAAGCAGAGGGTTTCTCAAGAGGTATTTGGCTGATATGGGATATGGAGGGAATAAAAGTAGAAGTATTAAATAAAGAGAGGCAATTTATACATTGTCGATTATAAGTGGGCGAAGATAGTACTCTGTTCATAGGAGTTCAAGCAATTCCTAACAAGCAAATTAGAAATCAGTTGTGGGGGAAAATAAAAGATTTGACCGAAAATGTACAAGAGCCATGGCTCGTAGGAGGTGATTTTAATGAAATAAAAACACCATTGGAGCAAAAAGGTGGAGGGAGTATAAATGTTGCTAGATATGGTAAATTCAGTGACTGGATTCATTCTTGTGGTTTTGTTGACATTGAGGCAAAAGGTCCATTATATGCCTGGAAAGGGCCAAAGTGGGAGGGGCTGGAAAGAGTATATAAGAGACTCGATAGATGCTTAAGTAATCCTTTATGGCAGCAAAGATTTGTTGATGATGAAGTTAAAGTCATACCAAGAGTGTGCTCCAATCATCATCCATTAGTTGTTGATATGTGTAACACCTTAAACTTAAGATCGTTCTAGGTCACTTAACGTCCTTAAGAATATTTCTAAGTGCGGAAATTTGAGAATTTTTAAAACTTTTTATTTCTCCTTTTGTTT
>JBAGKO010000003.1:3551194-3562265 GCA_037177275.1 Acacia concinna | reverse complement strand
CCAAAAGAGGTAATTATGGAAAATATGAGAAAATTCAACGGGGCCCACATGGGACCCACATGAAGTTGCTACCCAAGGTGCTTCGTGGCCAAGCTAAAAGCTTCTAGATGGTGCCACATGTCGGGCTTAGATTGGCCTACACAAAAAGTTTGAGAAAATTACAACTAAAGACCCAATAAATATTTGCATTTTGACCTCTCAAAAAAGTATAAATACCCCCTTCTTCATCCTTCACACCATTCTCCCCCTCTCTCACTACACCCCTACCTTCTCAAAAAGCTGAGCAATTCAGAGCAGTTCGAGCGGTCCTGGCCCGATCTTCTATATAAGCAAGGTTTGATCTGCTTCCTCTTTTGAATTCCTTTGTTTTCAACAGTTTTACAATTATTTTAAGGGGAGGTTCTGTCTAATTGGAATGGCCTGGATAATGAACCTAAGAGGAGGTTTTGTCCAATTATTCCAACCAAAACGAGCCTTCTTAAGGGGAGGTTTTGTCCAATTATTCCGGCCAAAATAAGCCTTCCAATGGGAAGTGCTGCCCAATTTTTCAAAACCAAAATAGTATTTCTTAGGGGGAGGTGTTGTCCAACTGTCCTGGACCAAAGTGGGATTTCATAAGAGAAAGTGTTGTCCGACTGTCTCAAACTAAGGTAAGGATTATAAAGGGGAGATACTGCCCAACTGATGAGTCTGGTTTATTGAGCACATCTAAGGGGAGAAGCTGCCCAATTATCTCGGTCTTGGCAGTAGGGACAGGACAGCAGGTAGAACCTAGGCTCAATGGGGTATATAGGGTGCTATCGAGAGGTACTAGTAGGGAAGGATACGGTCCAGGTAGTAGGGAACCAGAACCCTAGGGGTACAGAGAGAGAAGGGCAATAGTATACTATTAGAGGTAGATAGTAATGCCTTGTATTGTGGTCTGAATAGGTGTTACAGAGTGGCATACCAGTCATCTAGCGGCGCCAGAAATAGTGAAACAGAGCCCGTACACCATGCAAGAAGTATACGGTAGCAAGAATCTCTACCCTTGACCTATATTGCTTTGTGTTGTCTGTTGTGTGTTGTATGCTTATATGTTGTGTTCTGGTTGTGTTAGCCTATATACATGAGAAGTATGACTCTCTGTTTATGCCTTGGCTTTGTTTGAGTTTGGGTTGAGTCACGTGCAGGTTCTCGGTACACAGTATGTGTCAAGAGAAAGGGCACTAGAGGTATAGTACGAGCATTGGTTATAACATGACATACATTGCATTACATGATTTCTGGTTATGATTCTACTATTGACGTTTCTCTAGAAACCTTATCCTCTCCATAATGCAGGTGAAAACTTCGAAAGAAGCAGGACAAAAGAATGGGCTTAGGCGTAGAGATTTATATTTCCTGCTTCATGGCATGTGTATGTACAGTATGATCAATTTAATCTCTAGATTCTGACTTTTTGTGCCTCTGTTAATAAGAAGAAAGTTATTTTTCTTTTATATCTGTGTCAAAATTTTTAATTTCTCTATTTCGACATATGGACACGTCAGTGGTTCAAACAGCCACTATAAGGAAAGGTAAGGGAGTAAAAGTGAGGTGTTACAGTTGACACTTAATGTGGGTTATTCAATCTTTAAAGTCCTTAAGACACTTTAGGATGTGACAAGGTGAGG
The DNA here is from genome assembly GCA_037177275.1 of Acacia concinna. Classification (NCBI taxonomy): domain Eukaryota; kingdom Viridiplantae; phylum Streptophyta; class Magnoliopsida; order Fabales; family Fabaceae; genus Acacia; species Acacia concinna. Next base: position 3,560,610 of record JBAGKO010000003.1, on the reverse strand, counting down.
TTCTTGAAGTCCTTTTCCAACAAGGAATAGATCTTGTTATTAAAGAAAGGAAACCATATAACATGGTAGGGGAAAACTAGAAGATCATCAATCGTATTGATTGTGGTACCATTCGGCTGAACCTTTCAGGAGAACATAAGTATCCATACATGAAGGAAACTTCTGCATGTAAATTATGGAAGGGCATTAGAAGAGAAATTCTTAAAGAAAAGTAGTCAAAATGAACTCAACATGAAGAAAAGGGTGTTTAGCTACTTATGTTCCTGATACGATAATAAATAATCAAATCATAAGCTTTAACAAGGTGGTGACAAATTTGAAAAATATGGACAGACCCTAATAGATTAAGATCTCACCTTAATATTGTTGGGCTCACTTCCTAATGAGTACGAGCACCTGGAGACAACTCTACTTCATGGCAAAGAGAAAGTGTCTCTTAAAGAATTTGTTTCACTTTATACAACTATGAGTAGAGAAAGAGACAAAAATAAAGAGGTGTAGAAACAGAAGCTTTAGTCATGAGAGGAAGTCTTAAAACCCAATGAGATCAAAGAAAGTGAGATCCAGATTGAGGTTTAGACACAGTAAAGATGAGTATGCCTTTTGTCAAAAGAAAGGCCATTAGAAGAATGACTGTCCAAAGTTGAAGAATACATACAAACCAAACAATGGGAAGGCTATTATGGACTCCATTGTAACTAACTATGATGGTGAGAACTAAGATTTCTCAATATCTAAAATGACATTGTCAAAAATGTTAGACATGTGGTTATTAGATTCAACTTGTAGCCATTACATGCATCACAATTGTGACTAGTTCACTAACTTCTAAGACGAAGGATGTAGAGATGTTCACACAGTAGATAATACTTCACTTACCACATATGGCATTGGTTCTATTTGATTAATGAACCGTGGTGGATTGACCATAACATTAACATATGTTTGTTACATGTTGAATTTGAAGAAAAAACTCATTTATATGGGAACTCTAGATTCAAAAGGGTTCATAATCACTGTAGAAAGTGGAGTACTGAAGACACTTTATGGTATATTGGTGGGTAATGGAGGGGATTTGGAAAAACAATATCTTTAACATATGTTTGATTTGAAGAAAAATCTTATTTATCTGGGAACTCTAGATTTAAAAGGGTTCAAAATCATTGCAGAAAGTGGAGTAATGAAGACACTTTCCAGTGCATTGGTAGGTAATGAAGGGGATTCAAAAAAACAATAATGTGTATTGTTGTCAAGGCAATACAATTATTGAGGTAGCTACTATGACATCCAGTCATGACAATGAGGTAAAAGTGATCAAGTTGTGACACATGCACTTCGGGCATACTGATGGAGAATCCTTGAAAACTCTATTAGATCAAGGATTGCTAAAAAGATTAAAGATTCTAGTGTAAAATTTGTAAGCATTTCATAAAGGGAAGCATACTAGAGTTAAGTTTGATATAACTATCCACAATACATAAGGTATTTTGGATTATATTCACTCAGTTTGGGTGTATACGATGAAGGCTAAAGATGAATTTTGCAAATTTTCTCAAACAGAAATGATCCATTTTATAAGGTTTGTGAAGAGGATGGCATCGTCAAACACTTCAATGCCAAAGATATACCACAATAAAATAGAGTGGCAAAGCGTATAAACCGAACTTTGCTAGAGAAGGTTCGGTGTATGTTTTTCGATACTGGATTGGGCAAAGAGTTTTGGGCTAAGGCAATAATATATGTGTGTCACCTCATTAATCATTTACCTTTACTATTTTTGTAGTAAATTATCGTTGGAACAATGGTATGAAAAATCTGTTACAAACTATGATTCTTTACATGTGTTTGGCTTAACTACAAACTATCATGTGGAAGAGTCAAAATTGGATCCGAGAGTAAAGAAAGGTGCCTTTATGGGATCACTTTTGGAGTTAAAGGATATCATTTATGGTGTTAAGATACAAAGAAGCTAATTTCAACAGGGATGTCACCTTGATCAATAGGTTATGGCAAAAAAGCTAGCAGTTAAAGATACCAAATAGATTGATGGTACTTTAAAGCAAGTAGAGTTTAAGGGAAAGATTATTTTCCCAGAGCAAGAAAAGGAAATAAAAGAAGATTTTCCTATAGAAGAAGAGCCATTTGAAGAGAAGGTTTCTAACTCATGAACCTCAACCACAACATGAATCAATAGCAACCAGCAAGCAAAAAAGAATGATAACAAAGCCTGCCTATTTTATGGATATGGTGGCTTGTGCAACCTCAATCGTAGCTCTTTATATTCTTTTAACTTATCAATGAGCTATTCAAAGTTAAAAAAAAAGTATAAGTGAAGGAATGTCATAGATGAAGAAATGCATTCCCTTCATCATAATAGTACGTGGAGATTGGTCAAACTTCTGAAGGGTAATAAAGCAATTGGGTGCAAATGGGTATATACTAAGAAATAAGGAATGCATAACCAAGAAGATGTACACTATAAAGCAAGATTGGTAGCTAAAGGCTATGTGATAAGACATTATATTTACATGGTTTTCTTTAGTATTTTCCAATAAATTACTATACTTTTACCCTCATTATGCATTGCACTTAAAACTTTTGGGTTACATGAATTACGCATTGCATTATGCTATTTAAGGGTAAAAAGGGTGATTTTCTCTCCTTATATATGATTGCTTAATTAGTCTTGGCAAAGCTCTTTATGGTGATTTTGTAGGCAATCGGAGGAGGATTTGGGACCCAAGATGGAGCAAGGATAAAGCCACCAGATCTTGAAGGCCAAAGCACAAAGTGCAATATTCTAAAGCACCCAAGTCGCGACTTGGATGCTTGGAGTCGTGACTTGGACAGCTTAGATGAAGCTATACATTTTAAAAGAAAAGTCAAGGCTGACATGATCTTTGTGAGGTCAGGTCGCGACTTGGCATACCTAAGGTCATGACCTGTGTTCGTGAAGCCAAACTATGCATTTTGAAGTAGACTTTTTGCATGTCTTATTTAAGGGGAGGTAACCACCATTATGGAGTTGTGTGGATTCAGAAAATTTCATAGAACGGCATCCACAAGCTTTCTCTCTCAACTACCTCCAGCTTCCATAACCCTACCTTAGACCTACGGCATTTATCCATCAATCCCTACCATTCCAGACTACCTAAACCCTTCCATTTATCATCTTCTTCACCCGTTCATCCCAAATTTAGCATTACTCATGGATTCTTATAGCAAAAGCGATTTCATGCAAGTTAAAGACATGAGAGGCTAAAACCCTTAGCCTCTCGATGATGGAAGACAATGCTTGAGTTCCAAGTATCAATTAAGGGAGTAGTGTTCCAATTTAAACTTATCATTTTCACTTTGTGTGGAGTTTCCTAGGTTTATGAGGTTTTGTATAGATGTGAGAATTGAATTATGATTGTAATTCACGAGTTTAGATTGTGTTATGCAAGTGGATTGGTGATTGATATCATTAGATAATTTTATATATTTTTTGAGACTGTGTTTAGTTGGTTTATCATGATTGTGATGAGGTGTCTATACACGCATTAGGCTTAGACTGTTGATTGACACTCTGAGGATATTTCATCATGTATCCATGTGCACTCTAAGAGGATTTTAACAATGGTTTGATTGATTTTAAATTAACTTTGATAAAAGTGACGTTTTCCATTAATTAAAACATTGGACCTAAGTGATTACTTGGGGTTTTTCTTTAGACTTAGAGATTTCAAAACTCCCAATTATATTTTGAGAGCAAAGATAGCCAAGTGTCCATCATCGAGAGATTGTTTCATCATAATTCCTTTTAATCCAAAGCAACCTTTCATAATCTAAAATACCAAAAATATTTATTTTCACTTGCATTGTTCCATTCACCATTGCACCATTAAAACTTTTGAAATCCCCTTATTTTATTTACTCAATTCATCATGTTTCTTTTGAAAACTAGTTTCTAGGATTTTCCAATAAGCGTTCCTCAAGAAGAAAGATTGGTTGTGCCCTATACTACATTATTTGGTGCAATCACATCTTGATAGACCGAAAGGCGACATTTCAACCTTGATCACTATGGTAAAAAGGAGGAAATTTATGAGGTATTTTCTCTAGTTGTGAAAAATTACTCCATGAGAATTTTGTTGCTTTGGTAGCACAGTTAGATTTGGATTAGCTCATATGGATGTTAAAACTGCATTTCTAAATGGAGATTTGGAAGAGGAAATCTTCATTACTCAGCCAGAAAGGTTCAGAGTTGCTAGGAAGTAAAATATGGTGACTTATACTAAATTTCAGTATTGTTTGGACTTGATCAACATTGTTGAACACTGCGTAGGAGAAATTAAAAATTTATAATTTTTTCCAAGATGAGAGTTGTTGAGATGTGTGGCAAAAGGTCTGAATTTTTGCCAAGGTGGAGATTTGTTAACATGTGTGGAAAAGAGTCCCATTAAATGATGTGGGACTTTTTGCCACATATGTCACCTTGGAAAAAATTCCAAATTTTCCTAATCAGTGTTCAACAATGTTGATAAAGTGCAACCAATGTTGAAATTTGGCATAAATCACTATATTCTCCCTCCCAACAACTTTGAACCCTTCTGGCTAAGTCATGTAAATTTTCTCTAAGTCTTCATTATAAATGTTGTTTTAACATTCATCTGAACTAGTTCCAAATCTTACTGTACTACCAAAGCCAACAAAAATTCTAATGGAGTAATGTTTCATAATTGGAGAAAATGCCTCATCAATTCCCTTCTTTTTAGCATAGCCTTTAGTGGCCAATCTTGCTTTGTAGTATACATCTCCTCAATTTGGAATTCCTTCTTTCTTAGTATATACCCACTTGCACCCATTTGCTTTCTTACCCATCGAAAGTTTGTCCAATTTCCACATACCATTTTGATGAATGGATTGCATTTCTTCATTCATGGCATCCCCCCACATATGCTTTTTTGAATTTTGGATAGCTCACTGATAAGTTGAAGGAATATCATGAGCTACAATTGAGGTTGCACAAACCACTATATCCATAAAATGATTAGGCTTTCTTATTGTTCTTTTTGGCTTGCTGGTTGCTATTGATTAGTGTTGTAGTTGAGGTTTTCTCTTCTTCTATAGGAAAGTCTTCTTTTGTTTCCTTTCCTTCAACTGTGAAAATAATCTTCCCCTCAAACTCCACCTGCTATGAAGCACAATAAATCTATTTAGTATTTCCAATTGCTAGAGTCTTTGCCATAGCAAATTCATCAAGGTAATATCCCTGCTAAATATTATCTTCTTTGTCTTTGGACACCATAAACAATTAATGAGGTGACACACATGTTATTCCATTGGCAAACATGCACTGAACCTTCTCCAACAAAGTCCCGTTCATGCATTATGTCACTCCATTTTACTGTGGTGCGTTTATGATATTGAAGGGCTAACGAGTCATCATCTTCACAAACCTTTTGAAAAGGATCAATCCAATATTCTCTTCTATTATATACAAAGACACTTGATCATTTGATCCTCTTGATTGTTTGTGTTTCTAGTATCGCCTTCCATTTAAGACAAATTCTCAAAACTTCTTATGTAGTCTTCATCATATACACCTAGACTCTCTAAGAGAAATCATCAACAAAGGTTACAAAATAATATTTTCCTCCCAATGAAGGTGTTTGGAAGGATCCCAAACATTTGAGTAAATATAATCCAAAGTACCTTATGTATTATGGATAGTTGTACCAAACTTAACCATTGTCTACTTCCTTATACACAATGAACACAAAATTCCAAACTAGAATTCTTTAATCCTTTTAACAATCCTTGATTTGATAGAGTTTGCAAGGAATTTCCACCGGTATGCCCAAAGCACATGTGCTATGCCTCTTTGTCATGACTGAATGTCATATCAACTACTCCAATAACCGTACTACCTTGATAGTGGTGAGTGTTATTGCTTTTTTGAATCTCCTTCATTACCACTAATGCATAGGAAAGTATCTTCATTACTCCACTTTTTGCATTGATTTTTAACCCCTTTGAATCTAGAGTTTTCACATAAATGAGATTTTTCTTCAAATCTGGCCCATAACAAACATATGTTATGCTACAATCAATCCATCATGGTTTCTTAATCGAACAAAATCAATGTCATATTCGGTAAGTAAAGTATTATATATTGTGTGAACAGCTCCACATCCTCTGTCTTGGAAGTTAGTAAACCAATCATAGTTATGACACATATGAGGCTATAAGCTGAATCTATCAACCACACGTCTAACAGTTTTGACGATGTCATCATAGATAGTAAGGAAGTTGAGCTCTTATTATCACAGTCAGCTACATTAGAGTCCATAATAGCTTTTCTATTGTTAGGTTTGACTTTGTTCTTCAACTTTAGACAGTTCTTCTTCCAATGGCCTTTCTTTCAACAAAAGACACTCATCTTTGTTGGGTATAGACCTCGATTTGATCATCACTATCTTCAATATCATTTGGTTTTGAGTATGGCCTCTCACAACTAGTGCTCTTGCTTTGCCACCTCTTTGTTTCTCTCTTTCTCTACTCATAGCTGTATAAAGCATACCAAATTCTTTAAGATATACTTCCTCTTTGCTCATATCTAGACCTCAATTTGGATATAATTTTCTTCAAGAATTTTTCCTTCAATGTCTTCCACAATTTTTACATGCAGAAGTTTCCATCTTTTATGGATACTTTTGTTGTCTTGAAAGGTACGGCCGAATGGTACCATAATAATCCTCCAATTTTTCTCTTGAAAGGTACAACCAATAGCAAGATCTAATCCTTGTTGAAAAAGGATATCGAGAACCTCAAAGGCCTTACCACATCCCAAAATATCCAAATCCGTCACAGATTTCAATTGAAAACTTCGCATTAGACACAATTCTTGTAACTAATAAAGATCACAACGAATTGATGACAATTTATGAATACTAGTCTAGCCCCACTCAAGAAAATAGGATAATAAATAAATAAAAATCCTATTATTGATGATGCTTGGGGTTCAAGTTTGTAATTATCATACAAGAGAAAATACAAATTAAAAATATCTCTTTGCTAAAGATTGATTTGCAATCATCATTATCAAAGAGGAAATAAAAAATAAATACAAAAGAAAATAAAAATTGAAAATATCTCATTGAGGAAAATTGATTTGCAATAATCATTGTTAAAGAGAACATAAAATATATAAAAGAAAAAAGAAAAAAATATATGTACTCCATGACGTCTCATTGATGATGATTGATTTGCAATAAAAAATTCAAAATAATAATAATAATAAAATGAATTTTGTGTTGGGGGAGCATATATGAAAAAAAGCCTAATTTGAGACTATAAATAGAGGAGTAAGGCTTACAGCAAGACACAAGCAAGTTTTGGGAAAAAAAACAACCACTCAACTAAAAGAAGGTAGAGAGAATATTTTGGCAGATCTTTAATCTTTATTTTTGAAAAGGGTTTTTTTTTCATGGGTTTAGGAACTTGAGAGCTTATTGAGAGTGCTTATCCTTCCTTTTGTCTAGATGCTTTGTCATGCTGATGACCCTATCCATATGATTGAGGCAAACTCACAAAAGCTCTGGATCATTTATTCCTCTTCTCTTATATTTGAATCCTCAAATGCAAATATATTTACCCAGCAATAAAATTTCTTTGAGCTGACTTATATGTGTTATGTGTTGTGATTGTTTGAATGTTGGTATATTTGAATGCTTCTTCAATTATATCATTGTCATCTTAAGATGGATACATGGTTCTTTCTTCTGACATTAAAATTGCAAAAGTGTAATCTCTTTTAGAGGTTTTTTGATAGGGGAGACATTTTATTTTTTTATTTGTTTTCCTACACATGTAGGAGCGACCTACCCTTGATTCCCAAATGCATAATGAATCTAAGTGGATATTCTTAATGTGATGATTGGTGCTTTGACTTATTTTATTGCACATTATGAACCAATTGCATGGGTGAAAAGCATGTGACAATCTCTTTCTTATTCTAAAATTTGTCCTGGGTGGGAGTGTTCCTAAAAATATGAGAAGTATGTTGTTTATTGGTCTAACGCAATTCTATTGTGATATCCAAGCGGTTTTCTTTGTTTTATCACCTTGTTTATTAGAAGCTTGCAAGGATAAAAGGTATGTGCTTGTCACTTCTTGAAATTACATGCAAGGATGTGAGGCTTGATCTTATCTCAAACCTCCCTATTAATATGGTGATCATGCCCTTTCTTGTTTTTGTTGGTAGGATGAACTCCTTTTTTTTATAGTGGACCTTTGGTCCATAAACCCACAGAGTCCTAGTATATGGCAACAATCTGAACTCCTGAATTCAGTGAGCTCACGAACCAACTAGTCCAGGCACCCCCAATTGAATAGGCCCAAAAGGTAGCCACGTCTTTGAGGCGCCCCAGAGGAAAGAGCTCCCAACAGAAATTCTTTACATCTTTTATTCTTGGGATTGAACCCAGAAATAGATTGGTGTGGTGCAAATACTTACCCACCTACGCCAACTTCTGTTGGTGTTGGTAGGATGAACTCTTGTTTATACTTCACAGATAAATTTTTTTTGGAAAAAATGAAAGAGGTTCTTTTTCTCAAAATAAATGAATCATACTTCTAAAAGGGATTTATGTCATGAGGGATTTTTAGAACCTCCACAGACATAAATTCAGTTATTCTTTCATGAGAGGTTATGAGAACCTTTTTAAAAATTTTAATCCAAAAATGTTTTCGACTTAAAAAAATAAAGGAATTGCTTCTTTTTAAAAAATAAAAAATATAATCAAACAAAAAAATTTCTCTAATAAATTAAATAATTTTTTTAAAAAAAAATCAACCAATTGACACACATTTTTACCCCTTGAAATTACGTGGGCTTTGATTCCTATAAAGAGTACATAAGTCTTCGGCCCTGTTCCTATGTCAAGTCTAATCATTGTAAATAAATAGTTTTTCCTTTTATTTTCTTTCTTATTTTCTTTTTAAATAATTTCTTTTTTTAACTAAAATAATTTTTTAAGGCCATACTTATTTTTTAAATAATTAATTATTAAGGTAACTATTCTTATGAACAAGTGTTGTAGGGTGCCGAACACCTTTCCCGCGCATAATCGACAACCGAACCCTAAGTCTGTGGGAAGTAATGGCAAAAGTGGTGGGTCATCAACAGTGTAGCTTCATAGTAGGAAGACAAAGTGGCGATAACATTATAATTGCTCAAGAGGTGATCCACACCATAAAGACTAAGACAGGAGCTATAGGATGGATGGCAATAAAGGTAGACCTTGAAAAAGCCTATGATCGCTTGGAATGGCCTTTCATCCTTGATACCCTTCCTCTTGTAGGGATTGAAGAGAAGATGTGTGAAGTTATTATGGCTTGCATCACTACTCCCTCTTTTCAGATTCTTTGGA
>JBAGKO010000003.1:3540019-3550447 GCA_037177275.1 Acacia concinna | reverse complement strand
AATTGAATAAGGCATTCTTTGCCACATAAACAATATCAACTCTGCTCAGTAGATTCCATGCCTTCGTCACAATCGTCTCAAGAGTAGATTGGTTAATCTCCTTCCCTGCTAGCAATTTCCAGATCAACACGTAATTGCTTTCTTCCGCATTCCAACTGAGAGGCTCAATTATTGTACCCTCATCACAAATCTCATTATTTGGAGCAATCACCATTCTATGAAGGAATAATCCAATTCCGATAACTTATTACTCTCCGACCACCGTCAAACAACCTCCAACCGCCTTTCCCGCCAAAACACCCACTCACTCACCTGTTGCTCTCACGTGTCTGCACGGAGAGAACTCTCACTCCCACGCGTGGGGAGAACTATTTACTAAAAAATGAGGTTACTATTTATATCTTGCCATTACTCTATTTTATTATTTTTATATAATTGAAAAACATGGCTTGAGCTTGAACTTTTTTTTTTTTTTTTTAATGATACTACGTAGTAACATTTATAGCTTATTTATAATTTCTTTAAAAATAATTTTGTGTTTCCTATATCAATTTGTTTGAATAAATACTAATTTATGCACCACATGCCTTACCAAAAAGGGGGTACTATTTTAATATTTTTAACCTGAATAAATAAATTAAATTACTAGAAAGGAATAAAAGGGGAGAGTTTGACCGACTTCTTTGAGAGTCAAGGGGTTGTGTGGCAGGGACAGTGATGATGCAATTTCAGGTTGTTATTATTTTAGTGGGAATTTAGGTGAATGGATGATTGCAGAGTATCTCTGTGAATTACCAATTCTACCCTTCCTCTTTTCCTCCCATTCCCATATCACCATTATAGACGCCGCTTACCACGCTCACCACCACTTGCTCCCCCTCTCTCTCCTCCTTCCTGTCTCTGTCTTCCACCTTGCTCTCTCTCCTGTTTCTCTTAATCATTCACACACACACACTACAATTTATATTTGTACTCCACAAGTGGGGATGCATCTATGACTATGATCATCCATTTCAAGATATATGCAAAATGACAAAGTTGCCCCTATAGGACTTGGGGTATTTTTAGTTTTAAATATTTTTTTATGCTTGTGATTAGAGTTTTTTAGGAGGTTCAGAATATCACCGCCGTTAGCAAGCTAGTAGGAACTAATCCCTTCACACCATAAATTTCTTGAAGGTGAAAGGGTTTTAGTGTTGAGACTTTCTGTATATACACCACCAATGATCGAATCTCTAACTAGATATTTAACAATCTAGATAAGTGTCATATGGATTAAGCCTACAATGGAGTAATATTTTACATGATTTTTATCCAGCAAAAGGGACTAGTGAAACAAAGTTTGAGTCTTTACCAATTTTTTAAATGGTAACATGACTTGTTACTTTTTACTTGTATATATGCTCAAACATAACCTTGTAGTAGCTTGGTAACAGAGTTTAAAGCATCAAGCTTTTGGTTTTATAAGAATGGCACTTGAGTGAATACCAAGTCACATGTGCACAAAAGAGATTAGCAAATTGGGTTCATTTCTCTAAAGTTTAACTAATAAAAAAGTATTATTGAATTATAAGACGACGGTGCCCCAATCATATTAAAATTATAGCCAGTGATAATTGCATGGAATATACAGAACATACATAGAAAAAACAAAGGAGGGCGATTATGGAATTTAACTTCTCCCCTGTTTTATGAAGATAATAACAAACAAGTGTCTATTTTTAACAAAATTAAGAAGTGGGGGATATATAGCAGTTTGAATTATCTATTATTGTTGTTGTTGTAGTCGTTGTCCCCAAAAAGAAAAGAGAAAAAAAATGAAGGAGATTATAGAAGGTTGTGCCGGAAAATTTTGGCCCACAGAAAACCTCTCCATCGCCATTTTCTCTGTACCTTTTTCGGTTAATAGAATTGCAGGAAGCTGCAACAAGACGAGGAAGTTGGAACTCAACGGCACAAGGAAGCAAAACTACAACAAAGAGCGAGAGAGCGAGAGAGAGAAGGAGTTGTATTTCAATGGCATCATTTTCCTGAACCCCACAAATGTTGTTATAACAGAGCAAGCAACGTTGTTGTTAAGGTGGTCGTAGGAGGGGAAAAAATTAAAAAAGAATGGTAGAATACAGCGAAGCATATGTTTTCTTTGCAGACCCACCTCCCCCAAAATATATTATTATTCTTATTATATATGTATTGATAATATAGCAGAGAGAAAGTGGTGATACAGCAAAAAAGGTTGGTCTTTTGGTCTTTCATATTTCATTGGACAACCTATCCTTACTGTTGTCGTGGGTGCCCACTAGCAGCTTTTTTGTCTTCTCCCGTTCCCTCTCCTCTCCCATCGCTCACAAAACTTAATATCTCTCTCTAATCTCTGGACCTATCTCTCTCTCCCCCTCATTAACTTGTATATGTATTATATGATACTAGTTGTTTATAAATAATAATTTCTTGAGGGGTTCTTCTTTTCTTTTTTCCCTCCTTTCTTTTCTCTTCCCTCATATCCTTCCCTTTCCACCCTAAGCTGTAATGATTTTCTCGTTAGGGGGTATCGTTCTTGAGGAATCTGAGGAGTTGTTGGTGTTGTTGGCGTTGTGTTTGCGAAAAAGTGTCAGTTAAATAAAGCTTCAGAAATAAATACCATTTCTTAAAGAAAAAACAAAGGACGAGCTAGCTACAGCGCACACATACACACCCCAGAAACACAGAATCGCATATATGACTGCATGCGTTTTTTTTTCCCATTCGTTGATGTGATCTTCAAACAAAACAACAAATACCCTCTTTTACCAGCTTTATCATCGTCGTTTCCTGTATTTTTTTTTTCTTCCTTCTCTTTTTATCCCCTCATTTTTGGGTTCTGGGGTTAGTTTGGTTTGATTTGATTCTCTCTGATACACTCATCATCGATGTCTCATCCAAGGCAATTCCAGATGGTGGGTGGTGCTAATAATCCTTCAGGGCATTACAATGACACAACTTTTACTAAAATCTTTGTTGGTGGATTGGCTTGGGAGACTCAAAGGGACACAATGAGGAGGTATTTTGAGCAGTTCGGTGAGATCCTTGAGGCTGTTGTTATCACAGACAAGAACACAGGGAGATCCAAGGGTTATGGCTTTGTAAGACCATATTGCTTTAACTTTTTCATCTTCTTGTGACCTCACTCTCTCTCTCTCTCTGCATTGGTTTTTTTTTTTTTTTTTTATACTGTGATCTTTTAAACAATGAGCCATTGGTTTCGCCTTCTTCTGATCTTTTTATATTTTTCTTTAAAGGTTACATTTAAGGATCCAGAAGCAGCCATGAGAGCATGTCAGAATCCTTCTCCAGTTATTGATGGGAGAAGAGCAAACTGCAATCTTGCATCTCTTGGAGCAAACAAGAATCGTCCACCAACTCCTCAACATGGTATCTCAATCTTCATCTTTTTTCTCTTAAATCCTCACAATGTCAATACTTTTTTGTAACTGCTGGAGATTTATGCCATGTGATTTTGGTCTGAGCTAAATCTTGGGTCTATTTTGCAGGAGCAGGAAGGTTCAGACCAGGACCTGGACTTGTGGCTACACCTGCATATCATGGCTCTTCTTCTACATTTTTCCATCAGCCCTCTGGCCAATATACATTTCCTTATTCAGCTTATGGGTAAGAAAGATGAAATTTCTGTAGATGTGATCTTTTTACCTCTTTGCATGTGGTTTCTGAACATTTCACTCCATTCTTACCATTTTCCTCTCTGCTCTGTTTCTGTCTGATTCCCATTTTTTGGATCTACTTAACAGGTATTCTGGATATTCACAAGACACCATGTATCCCATGGTAGGTATTTATGCAGTAAATGCTTCAAAAAAAGACAAAAAAAACCATAATATCACATCTGTTCAATACTGCAGAGACTTTTTTACTGCATCACTTGATGAAAAATCTTTTTTTTTTTTTACCACCACCTCTGAAATGGTGAAATTAGAATCCAGATGCTATTTTTCTTATTGGAGCAAAGTGATGATAACAATACTGATGAGTTAAAAATGACATGAATGATTCATTTAATGTGGCTGCATTGTTCATTGATGATGGTAACTGTTTTTGGTTTTTTGAACTGATATGCAGAACTATTATAATGTGTATGGGGGAGGTCAACAGTTTTCACCATATTACCCATCCAGTGGGGCATCTGGGCCACCAGGACTGGTCCATAATATTTACCCTTTCTATGCTCAATATGCTCAGACTAGCCAACAGGCTCATCAAGGCTTTGGACTTCATCAATATCCTCAGATGCTACAGTTACCATTCCTGCCTCAGCACTATGGCTCCTCTGCGATCCTCTCTTTTCCTTCTTCAATGCCAACGTCAACTAACACTACAACAACTAGTGCAGGTGACCAACTCTAACTGCAAAAGTATTATAAAAACTTACTGTTTTCTAAGCTACTAGTTGTTAATATATGAATAGTTTGATATGCTTGTCTTCTACAAATGAGATGTATTTGAGAATTACTTTTAAGGCTATTTGAATTGAGACAAAGAGTACTGAGGGAATGAAATTAACAGTTACAACAACAACAACCACAACAGCAGCAACAATGACGACGACAGCAGCAGCAGCAGCAACTGGGACAGGTGCTTCACAATCTTCTTCAGGAACAGCTTCTTCAACTTAGAGTCTTCAAGCAGATAAATATATTAAAAAAAAAAGTCTTTCCTTGCAAGGCTAACCAGTTTTAGTTTTAAAAAAAGGGCTCTGATGGTGAAGGGAAGATCAGGGATCAGCCTACATAAGAAGAAGAAGGATCCAAAAGAAGGATTTTTTTTTTCCGGCATGGAACAGCATTTTATTGATGGGACTTGACAGGGGGAGAAATTCTTAAGTTGAAAATCATGAATAGACGTATAAGCATGTCAGAGTCAGACACATCTCTGTTATGGAAGGAAAAAAAAAAACTCAATTTGGATTCACTTCTGACACACTTATATGTTTAATTCATGATTAATACTTAAGAATCCCTGTGTCTTAAGATTCATTGCATAAAGCTTGTGCCACTATCCGGCCTTTGACGAAGACGTCTCAAACTCATGCCAAGAACTATCATCATGACAAGTGTCTGTTTTAGGAAAATTGAGGTTTTTTTTTCTTTTGAACTTTTCTTTGGAAGAAGAGTTTAGAAGTAGATAAAGGAGGTGGGATCATAAATTCATTATTATTGCATTGAGCATGCATATAATAAGGTAGAATATCTAAATGTTTGGAGCTTTGGATTCTTTACCTTATTGACTAAATTCTTATTATTAGAAGCATATATATAGTGTAAGTGTCTTGGGTGCAGGGAGCATCCAATGACACAAATAGGCCTCTTGTTCATAATGGCAAAAGTTGAAAGAGAGGGTTCAAAAGATTAGTTTTATATCGTTTGGACCCCTTTTTTTTATTGGTCGGTCAATTAGGAAGGTAAAAAGTCAGTTGAGCTTTGGAAGCTCTCATCAAGTTTGTTTAATTTAACTTGTTATTTTATTTATTTATTTATTAAAAAAAGTCCACTTTTTGCTTTCTTCCTGATTCATGATTGGCACTTTTTTTTCTTCTTCTGATCTGATGAGATTAATTAACAGAATATGCTGCTTGCGGGGGGTGAAAAATGATGAAGATTGGTTTCTATTATGTGTTTGCTTTAATTATATTTTTGGTTGATGATAATAATAATGGCATCTGCAGTATGTGTGTGTGTAGATACACAAATCAGCTTTCACTGTCAAAAATGGGATTTCTATGATTCTTTGCTTTTGCGTCAATCAGATCTCTTTTGCAATCTGTTCATTCATGCGTTTGGAATCCAATGGAAGCACCGAGTCAATGGTTGTTGCCTTGATAAAGTACCTTCCTCAGCACTTTTTCAGAGTACCTTTTTTTTTTCGTTGATAGGTGAAAATTAGTATTTTATTCCTTTATTTTTTTACCTTTTATTCCTTTATTTATTTAATTATATTATGGGCCCCTATTCACCTATAGTTTACTTATTACATGTAAAACTTAAGTAAAGTTTTCTATAACAACTTTATATTTGCAGCTGCTTTGTGGGCATTTAATTACATAGTTATCGCTGAAATTTTTCATGTGTTAAAATTGAAAGACTAAAAATATATTTTATACACGTAAGGGACTAATATGAAACTTCATGGAAATATAAAATATCAAACATATACTTTAACATTAATTAAAGGGTCAAATACCTTAACCATCCCTTTATTTTTGTACATAAAAATTAATTAAAAATATTCTTAGAATCTTTGTAGAATATTCTTAATGAAGTTAACAATTGAGACTTAAGTAAATATTTTCATAATAGAGGGGATGCCTATGTAATTAAGGCAAAATATGCAAGCAAAAAAAATTAAAGGAAAATAGAAAGATTGTTAGAATATTTTACTCTTACTAAATCAATCAAGATATTAATTCACATTTAGAAAACCCAAGCACGCACAGGTCAAAATTTTTTTACCATATTTTAAATAATATTTACTAAAATAAAAAATAATCATATTTTTTTGCCAATAAAAATAATCATTAGATTTACAAATTCTCCAAAAAATTACTACTTAATTGGTGTATTTTGTTATTTATAAGTTGACATGAGATTGTCTTTTTTTCCCCTCTAAAATTTTATAGCTCAACTAGTGAAATCCAAAAATTATAAATGATTGTGCTTTTAACAAGAGTTGTAAGTTAAAATAGTGTAATTGATTATATATTTTTCCAAAATTTCTAGGTCCTTGTTCAGAAATTTACAGCTAACGTAAAAAAAGAACATATTTAATAACAAATCACAACTTAAATTGCCAGCACCATTATTGTCTATGTAAAATCAATGCAAATCATCAAAATCATCTATTTCTGAGACCTCGGTGCCAAGATCTAGTTTAAAGAAAGCAAAGAGCGATGCGAGGAATTTGAAAAGCGTCTCTCGTTCAAGAATCAATGATCAAAATGGAGGAAATTGTGAGGAAAAAAATCTCCAAAGGGACAATATTCCACCGTAAGCCTTCTAGATTTCTCTATTTTCACCTTTATGTTTTTATGATTATTTTCTCTTGGAATTGTCGTAAAGTAGGGGCAGATTCTTCCTTAGAATTTTTAAAGATATTATATCTAAATATAAGATTGATGTTATGAGTCTTATTGAAACCATGATTAGAGGTTCTAGAGCTGATAATGTTGTCAGAAAACTAGGTTTCAATAATTGGCTGAGAATTGAAGCAACTGTTTTGCTGGTGGAATTTGGCTCTTATGGAATGCATGGGACATGTCTGTTGATTATCTCTAGTCAAATACTCAATTGCTACATTGTAACATTAAATGTAATCACTCGAATGAATCAATGTTTGTTACAATTGTTTATGGAGAGCCTAAGCCAGAAAATAGAGGAAAACTTTGGCAAGCTTTGTGCATGCTAGTAGGATGCACTCCAGGTCCATGGTTAATCTTAGGAGATTTTAATGGCTATCTCAGCCCTTTTGATAAATTTGGCGGTAGTCTTCCCAACATGCATGCAATGAATCAATTTAGAAACTGTATTAACACCTGCAGTCTACCGGAAGTTCCTATGGTTGGTGATATCTACACATGGAGTTGCAAAAATATAAAAGAGAGATTGGACTGGGTCTTTTGCAATAAAATGTGGGAATCTACTCATCAAGATTTCAGAGTGTTCTATCACCTCTGTTACAAATTTGATCATAGAGTGATTGTCGTCTCTAGTCACAATCAACCAACTCGCCGTCACTAGAGACAATTCTCTTACCAGGTTGCTTGGTGTATGGAGGAGGGATTGTCTAACTTGGTAAAATCTGCTTGGCAAGACAAAAATTAGTCGAAAGGTCATGATTCTTTCACAATATCAACTTCTGATTAGAGTGATAACGTAGTAGGTTACCTTTTAAAGAAAAAAAAGGGAAATTCTTAAGAGGCTAGAAGGCATTGACAGGTGTTTGGCCAATAATAAACAGGGCAGTTTGCGAAGATTACAAGACAAACTTTGGAGAGATTATGCCAAGGTAATAAATCAAGAAGAGCTTAGTGGTTCCAAAAATCTCGTTGCAACTGGCTGCAATATGGAGAAAAAAACACTTGTTACTTTCACATGTTGACTAAGATGAGATGGGAAAGAAATCATATTGAAGCTCTGCAAAATGATGATGGAGATTGTATATGTGATTAGGGAAGACTTCATGAAATGGCCCTTTAATACTTCAAAAATCTCTACTCAAACGACAATGATGTTCTCCGAGTAAATTCATAGGTCAAACAATTCTCTTCTACCAATGCCTCCAAATTAGAGATATTCAAAAAGAGGTTTCCATTATTGAGATTAAAATTGTCGCTTTTGAAATAGGAGCTTTCAAAGCAGCTAGTCCTGATGGTTTACAACCTCGCTTCTTTCAATCCCAGTGGGAGGTGAAAGGTCAAAAGTTATGTGATTATATAATGTGCACCTTCAGGAGCCCTCTTAAAATTAGAGAAATGAACCAGACAAACATTGTCCTGATTCTGAAAGTTGAGCATCCTTCCTCTATGAAAGATTTCAGGCCAATTTCTCTGTGTAATGTTTGCTATAAGATTCTTAACAAAGTGTTGTCTAACAAATTGAGGAATCACATGGACTTTCTTATTGACCGAACTCAATGTAGTTTCATCAGGGGCAGACAGAGCTATAACAACATCATCTTGGCTCAAAAAATCATTCATTCCATGAGATCAAAAAGAAATGATAGAGGCCATGTAGCTATCAAGGTTGATATGGAGAAAGCATTTGATCGTTTAGATAGGAGTTTCATCCAATTCAAACTCCATTCTCTTGGCCTCAATGATCATTTTGTTCAATTGATCATGCAATGTGTCTCATCTTCATCAATGAGAGTGTGTTGGAACGGTTCACCCTCAAATTCATTTTCTCTTAGTAGAGGTGTTAGACAAGGTGACCCTTTAAGTCCTTATCTCTTTGTCATATGCATGGAAAGACTTAGTCAGCTTATTCATCATAAGGTAGATCTTGAAAATTGGAAACCATACCGAATTCACAATAGAGGTCCATACATCTCCCACCTTTTCTTTACAGATGACCTCCTCCTATTTTGTGAAGCATCCTGTTCTTAGCTGGAACTTATCCAGAACACTGTGAATTTCTTCTATCAAGTTTTGGGGCACAGAATAAATATCTCAAAATCAAAACTCTTTGTCTCTTATAATGTCCACTCAAGAAGAGCTATTCAATTCAGCAATATGTTGGGTATTCAACTCTCCTCTGACCTGGGAAAATATCTAGGGGTACCACTTCTATACAAAAAAAAATCACCAAGCTTACCTTTGCACTACTGGTCTAAAAAGTTCATCAAAAACTTGCAAATTGGAAAGGAAGGTTTCTTAGCATGGCTGGAAGATCTGTTCTAATCAAATTTGTTTTATCTCATCTACCTTTCTACCAAATGCAATCCATTTTGATCCCAAAAAAAGTACTGAAAGAAATTGAGAAGCTAAGTAGAGACTTCTTTTGGACCAAAGGCAATCAAGGTAACAAAATGCATCTGATTGCTTGGGACAAAATAAAAAAAGGAAAGGACTTCGGAGGGCTTGGTTTTAACAATCTTCATCGTCAAAATGTTGTATTGATCATGAAACTTTGCTGGGCTATTTTGACAAAGCACGACTCACTTTGGGTTCAATGCATCAGAAATAAGTACAACTGTGGAATTGGAAAATTCCCCAAAATAGCTAGGAAAAGAAGCCAATCAGCAGTTTGGAGTGCAATTATTACAGTATGGGAGTCCTTTCGTAAGGCAGTTGGGAGTAGGATTAGAAATGGTCTCAATACCAACACATGGTGGGAATTATGGTTAAATCTTGATCAACCTTTATTTTACTGTGTTGACCAAAATCATCACCTTCTTAATAATGAAGACAGGGTTGTTGACCTCATTGATAATAATGGCTCATAGGACAGTAGTAAATTGAATTTCTTCTTGCACCAGAGGTTGTTCGTCGTACATTAGAGACGCCTCCTCCTAATACTTCTCAGCTCGAATCAGATTCTTTGTTTTGGAGAGCATCATCTGAAGGTACCTTCACCATCAAGTTTGCCTATAATCTACTTCATGAACAAAGAGCCAAGATCATGACCCACCTTGGAAAAGTATCTGGTGTTTGCTTATTCCAAAAAGAGCAAAATATTTCATGTGGCAAGTTTTCCATGAAAGTGTTCCTACAAACTTCCTCATAGCGCACTATGGATTAAGTGAGAATTACGAGTGTCCTTTTGAGTGTCACAAAGAGGAAACTATTCTTCATACATTGAGAGACTATGAGACTGCAAGCTATATATGGCTCTCCCTTCCATGAAAGTGTTCCTACAAACTTCCTGATCTGACACGATATTT